>CAUYPK010119221.1:0-11661 GCA_963574355.1 Loris lydekkerianus
TTTATCCTTAATATTAGTCTGATCATTCATTGAGTTGTAAAACACCTATTGGGTCACGTTCCCTGACAATTATTGCAAGAGAATAGATTTCATGGGTATATAGGTGTATGTAAGCATCTGCGAATTAGGTAGCAACAGAGACAACGTGCAAATCTCTTTGAGCTGCGTTCCTTACTTCCTTATCTCCAGCAAACTTGGAACAATAAATGCATCATCTCTTCAACATGCAACAGGGACGTCTCCCAAGAGAGTCAAGGTTTATGAAAATAATACTAAAAATTTATGTTTTTTGGGTGATGCCTGTGGCTCAAAGGAGAAGGGTGCTGGCCCCATATACTGGAGGTGATCTTTTGGGGAATATATAATTTCTGGTCAGCTCTGGTAAGGATGTGGGAATTATCTAAAACCCATCTATACTTATCTCCGCAATATTTTCACAATGTGTGAGGAGACATGCACATATATATACACACATAGAGAAATGGATACATAGCCATATATATGTATAAGCTTATCTATATAAACAAATAAACTATCCATATAAATATATATGTACATAGAGAGACCTCCAGATATACATTTACATATGAATAACTATCCATCTATATACACATATACTTACCAAGTTAAATTTTAGCTTAAATATGGCAAAATTAAGAAGATCCCTGGAAAGTGCATTTCTTGTGTGTCAAATTACAAGACTCTTGACAACCAAGAACTCACTAGAGGTGTAGAATGATGTACATAATGAATTTGCCAGTTAAAGGAGGGTTGGTCAGCGGTGGAAGAATAGAAGATTGATGCACAGGAACAAACACAGGCTGTACTTATTTAAACGTCCAGGGGAGAGGAGGTGCTATGCCGTTACCCTCCATTCATTCATATATCCTTTCAATTAGTATCTCTTAAACACCATCAAGTACCAGGCCCCGTGCTACAGACATTTATAACAGCGCCTAAGCGCAATGAGATTTGTACAGGGTTGGGAAAGTAATATCTTAAATTCAGACAATTAAACCTTTGAGTGTTTAATTGTCACACTAGAAATCTGATTGCAATGTTTCTTCCCAATATGATCTATTAAAATGGGCAGCAAAATGAATATTTTGGTGTGTAAGATAGTGATTAACACTGCAAATTAGTACTTCAGCGTTGTCCTACATCAATATAGTTAACGTGACTCCAATATTGACGCTACAAAATCACGTGACATGCTGACATCAAAGGTAAGCCTGAACCACTGAATTCCAGTTAGTATCATCCTGAAAGGCTCTGAGAGATAGCCAGCACTTTCTGCCTCCCATATTATGATTTTCTCAGAACTTACTAATTCAGCCTATCATCTTCCTCTCAATGCAAACTACTGGGAATAGTACGATTTCAACTCCCATGGACAGTGAACATAACATACCACACTTTATAGAGAATGCAAGTCAATAAATATTTATTAAATTTCTTCTACTTGTAAGGTACCTTGAAGTAGCCTCCCCTTATTCAGTGGATGCCTGAAACCAAGGATAGTACCAAGCCCTGTATGTACTCTGTGTTTTTTCCAATATATATATATGCACAACTTTGATAAAGTTTAATTTATGAATTAGGCCAATAGAAATTAACAACGATAATTAATAACAGAACAATTGCAACAATGCACTGTTCACAATTCATGGACAGACCTGTTCTGACTGCAGATCTGAGCAACCGTAGCACAGGATCTTTTTCTCCTTTAGTTAAGTTGAGAATTTTCACCTTTTCACTCAAAGGAAGTTCACTCTACCACTTATCTTTGGCGTGTCCAAATTGCCAGCGTCACTACTCTTTTACTGTGTGGCTATGTTTAAGTAAAAATAAGAGTGCTCTGATCACAGGCACTGTGATGCCAGATAACCCAGCTCGCCCTAAGTGAACTGAAAGTGCAGACTGTCACAGGGCGTAGATACCCTGGACAAAGGGAGGATCCGTGTCCCATGTGGGGTGGAGGGTGACAGCATGAGATTTCTTCCTGCTACTCAGAATGGCATGCAATTCAAAACTTACAAATTATTTATAGAATTTTACACTGAAGATTTTCAGGGTGCTAATGTACACTTTTCTGTTGAACGGTGCTTGCAGTCTGAGGGAAAGAAGATAGTGATAAAAAATTATATTAATAATAAAATCAAGTAAAGAAGTTATTTTAAGATATGCCAAGAAGGGCAATTAATATTTCAAAGGCAAAGACAAGTGGAAATCAGGGATAAGGAGACAAAGCAATACCTGGTCCAGGCTGGGGGATAACATGGACCAACAGGTGGCAGGATGTGGGTTTGTGTGGCAGGGGCAGGGCCTGCCCACGAGCTGTAGGGTGGGGGTAAAAGGAAACACTCAGGCAAGCTTGGGGCTTGAGGTGCAGAATATGCTCAGCAAATATTTCTTATTTAGTAAGGATGATGGCTAATTATGTATCAGCCTGGTTGGGCCATAGTACCAAGATACCTGGCCAAACATCAGTCCATGGGTTCCTATGAAGCTGTTTTTAAGGTCTGGACAGAGCAAGAAGAACTGGCTTCCACTGAGCAACAGAGAATGCTGCCCCCCGTCAGATTTGGATGGGGACAGCGACTCTCCCCCAGATCTCCAGCTTGCTGGGTCACCCCATCAAGATTTTGCATTTGAGGCTGGGCGCGGTGGCTCGCACCTGTAATCCTAGCACTCTGGGAGGCTGAGGCAGGTAGACTGCCTGAGTTCACAGGTTCAAGACTAGCCCGAGCAAGAGTGAGACCCTTTTTCTAAAAAAAATAGCCAGGTGGTGTGGCGGGTACCTGCAGTCCCAGCTACAGCTACTCAGGAGGCTGAGGCAAGACAATCGCTTGAGCCCAAGAGTTTGAGCTTTTTGTGAGTTTTTTGATAGAGTGCTTTGGCATTCCTACACACACACACACACACACACACACACACTTATCCAGCTGGTTCCATCTGTCTGGAGAACCGTGACAAGCACAGTAAGTGAGAACCTCAAACGCCATACTGAGGGAATCACATTTACGCATATGGACCAGGAACCACTAAGGGCTGCGTTGCAGAACGGCATCATCAGAAGCTGTCAGCTCAGAAGTGTACATTTTTTAAAGGCTTATTGATTATCATTTCCACTTTTAGTAAATTCATAGAGTTGTGTGACTATCACACAATCCAGTGTTAGAACATTTCTACCACTGGGTGCCTCATGCTTGCTGAAGTCATTTCCTGATTTCACCCCCAGCAGCTAAAAATCAGACTGCTGTCTCTACCGATTTGTCTCTTCTGGACATTTCCTAAATAGAGTCATACAACACGGAGTCCCTTGTGTCTGCTCCTTTAATTTGCATAACATCTTTTAGATTTATCCATGCTGTGATATATGTTCAGTAGTATATTTCCTTTTATTGCTGAATAATATCTCACTGCACACCAATCCTATGTTCCATTTAAACACTCATTAGCTGATTGGAATTTACAGAGTTTTGGCTTGATGTATAATGCTCCTATGAACACTCTGCATGGACTCCTGTTTTTATTTCCTTTGGGGTTGCTATAGGAGTAGAAGGGCTAGTCTGGTAAATTTATATTTATAAATTTATATTTAGCCTTTAAGAAACTTTCAAACTATTTTCCAAAGTGACGGTACCCTTTTGCATTACTATGAGTAATACAGGTGGGTTTCAGTTTTCCTACATCTTTGCCAACACTGGGTCTGTCTGTCTTCTTGAGCACTGCCATTTGAATGTGCATAGCACTATCTCATCAAGGTTTTAATCTGTGTTTTCTTAATGAGGTTGAGAATCTTTTAATGGGTTTATTAGCCATCTGTGTTTCTTCTTTGGTAAAATATATATTCAAGTGTCTTGCCCATTTTTCAATCAGGTTGTATATATTCTTATTGTGTTGTCAGAATTCTTTACATATTCTGGAGGCAAGTTCTTTATCAGGACTTGTGTGATGCACTATGTACTATAAATTTTATAAACATATGATTTACAGATATTTTCTCCCAATCAGTAGCCTACTTCTTTGTTTCCTTGACAGCTTCTTTTAAAGCACAAAAATATTTACTTTTGGCCAGGCGTGGTGGCTCACGCCTGTAATCCTAGCACTTTGAGAGGCGGAGGCGGGTAGATTGCTTAAGCTCCGAAGTTCGAGACCAGCCTAAGCAACAGCAAGACCCTGGCTCTACTTAAAAGTAGTAAAAACTAGCCAGGTGTTGTGATGGGCACCTGTCGGCCCAGTACTTGGGAGGCTGAGGCAGGAGGATCGCTTTGCTGTGAGCTATGATTCCCTGGCACTCTACCCAGGGCCACCTTATTTTCTGTCTCAAAAATAAATAAATAAAAATAAATAAAATTTACTCTTAATGAAATCCAAGTACTGACGGTGCTTTTTTACACAAATCGCCTTTTTAGTATTATCTGTAAGCACAAAGTGTAATCCAAGGAGGTTTTAAACTAGGAGCAATAGATGATGAAAAAGTCTATTTCATCATGCTGTCACCACAGCGAATTCTCTGTTTGAATGAAAAGCATTTGGTCTCTGTGTTATCTTTATTAAAATCATTTTATTTGATGATTTAACATTGCTTAACTTACTTAAAAACACCCTGAAGTCTGCTGAGGGGTGGGGAGAGAAAGCTGAGCACATAGTGTAACTGAGAGGCTGGCAGAGAGGCTGAGAGGCAAGAAAGGACTGTCCAGGCTGGGTTTTTGGTGTCATTTTGCACATCCATTCAGTACGTATTTATTACTAGATTAAAGCAACAGGAAACAGTCATGTGTCATCAGAGCAGGTACTACAGAGCCACAGTAAACAGACTTCCATGAAGCTAACAGGGGCACTTGCAGGTAACCACTTGGTATGTAAAACCCAGCTAGGGACTGTGCTTTATCATTCATTGATTAATTCATGTATTTAACAAATATTTACTGGGCTCACTGTAAAGTTTGACTAAAAGCAAGTGAGATGCCTGCTGCCTCCTCCCGTGACGTGGTGATTCCTGCACACCTGGGAAATTTCTTGGTTGAGGGGTAGAATAGACAGGAATGCCTAGAGAAAGTGGCTTTCCTGAGTCAAGGAGTTCAGCAGGTATGTCCGCAGGAAGGGCTCCTGACCTCAGATCTAAAGGATGAGAAGCAGGCAGTACAGGGAGCCTTCCAACAAGAGCACATGGAGATTTGGTGGTGGAAGGGAATATACAAACAGACAGGAAGAACAAAGGTTAGTGTGACCACAACCAAGAATGAAAGGGCAGCCTGACTCATGACGCGGCTGGTGAGGGGAGAACGCTGGGCACTTAGGCACATTTTGGCTAATGAAGGCACTGTCTTTAAGTTAAGAGCCATGAAAAGCCATTAGATGATTTTCAATATGGAGAATGGTGTGGTTACCTAAATGAAAAAGATCATGCTGGCTACACATGGGGAGCTAGAGAGGCGATTTCAGCTTTAGGTGGGAAACAATGGTAGCTTAGACTAGAGTGCTGTTGGGAGGTGACAGTATTAGAGATGACGGTGGTGACAGCGACACTAGTAATAGCAGAAAATAAAAGAAATCGTGATGGGTTAAGAGGATCAGAAAGCCTTGGGTGAGGGAAAGGGAAGGATGTCCAGGAGGACTCTTAGATATCTGGGTTGTGTTCTGCGGGGACACTTGACAGTATTAAAGACAAAAATTAAAAGATATCTGACGCTGGAAGGGATAAAACGCAGAATTTGAGGTGCATGTGTAACATCCAAGCAAGCTGTCATCTGAGAACTCATCATGCTCTAGAGAGATAATTGGTTAACACTAGCTACATGATGGTGAATTAAAGAAAAAATCCTGCTGTGAAGTCTGGATGAGGATGGTATGTCCGTGAAGGTCTATCCATGGTAACAATGGACCACTCATGTGGGGCACGTTGATAATGGGGAGAGCTGTGTGTGGAGGGAGTTAGGGGAACATGCGGAGACTCTGCACCTTCCTCTCAATTTTGCTGAGAAACTAAAACTACTCTGAAAAAATTTAAGTCTTAAAAAAAAAAGAAAAATGGTTCCTGCCTTCATGGAGCTCATGGTCTAGTAGGAAAGGCAAATAGTAAATAACCTTAGAAAGTAATATTACAAATTGTGCTGAGAGCTGTACAACTATTATAAGGTGTTAGAAAAGAGGGAAAGGAAGAGGTGGGGAAATTCTTACCAAGGAAGTGTTTTAAGTGGAGGCCTGAGGGCTGAATAAGGATGGTCCAATGTAAGAGTCAAGCAAAGAACTTTTTATTCAAAGGAAATAGGATGAGAGAGACGGTACAAAGTTCAACCCGTAGGAGGGGAGAGACTGTGGGGGCTGGGACGTAAGGAAGAGGGGCAGAGCGGTGTTAGGTATGTCAAAAAGGAGATGTCGGATCAAAATCATCCAGGCCCTGCACTGTGCGGGTAAAAGCCACATGTGAATGTGTGTGCATGTGTGGGCGCAGGTCTGTGTGTGTGTGTGAACTTGGCTGCTGTGTACAGAATGAACAGGGCAGTGAGAGGAGCATTAGGAGACGGCTAACTGAGATGGTGGTAGCAGATGGTGGTGGCTTGGTTCAGGTTGATTGCTGTAGAAACAGAGACAGGCAACAGAGGGGAGGTACACTCAGAGGCCCTGGGAATGGGCTGGATGTAGGGATAAACAAAAGGAGGCATCAGGAATGATTTCCAGGTTCCGGGCCTATCCAGTGGATGAACAGCAGGGGGTGCTCTTCCCAGGGGAGCTGAGTGAGGCTTAGCTCTGGGCTTCTGAGGCATCCGGGAAAGTTCCCCTGCGCGGTGGAATGCACACTGCCCTCACTCAGAGCAGATGTGTGTGGGGGGAGGCAGAGATGGATATTTGGGAAGTGTGGTGATTAAGCCAAGCGTGCTAAGAAAACCTCCAGGGTGTCTGCACAGTGAGAAGGAAAGGTCCAAGATTGAATAAATCGATTCCCAGCATTTAGAGAACGGAAAGACTATGGTCCCAGGCACGGAGGTACAAAAAAAACTTTCTCTTTTAGGCAAAAACCACCACGCCTCTTTCCTTAACTGTTATTTCTCTCCCTTCTCTCTTGTTCTCCTCTGAGTTCCTTTGTCCCTACAATTTCTCCCCACCCTTCTGTGTACAAAAATGCACCATTTCCTAAAAATAAATACTTGGCCTGGAGGAAAAAGACATCCTTGCAGTCTCCCTATATTTTTGTTAACTTCCAAAGAAATAAATTCTATGAAAGGACATTATGTGTTCATTAAAAATCCTTCTATCTTTAATTTCCAAAACATGACTTATTTATTCATAAATTGAGGTCTGAAATTTGGAAAATAATATATGAGTTGAAAATTAAGCAAGAAACTTAGCCGTTAGTAATAGTGATCACGTGTGGAGGCCGGGCCAGCTGGCAGGCAGGTCTCCCAAGTCATGCTGCTCTGCAAGAGAGTGTCACAAGTTTGCAGAACTGTATGATACACAGATGACGGCTCCAGCCTAAAGTAAGTTGTCGTTATCAACAATTTACATGACACAAAAATCACAGAAAGAGCATCAAAAATTCACATTCACATTAAATCATCTCCCATCCCAAATTAAGTAATATTCTGGAATGATTTCTTGCCCATATGTTATTTGGCACCATTCAGAATTTACCCAAAGTTGTTAGTCCCTCCCATGACATGTTATAAAACAAACATACAAAAAGCCTAGGCTGTGTGCCTCCTGTTAGACCTAAGATGCTTGAATATTCTATCTTTAGCCCTCACAATAATTCTCTGAAGCAAAGACATTAGGATCCTCAGTTTACTAAGGAAAAGAAAATCTAAGGTTCAAAAAAGTACAGTTGCTCCAGCAAGATTCCCTTGAAAGAGTAAGTCCTTGAACTCAGACCATCCAGCTCCAGAGCCTACTTAACTTGTACCTACCAACTAAATAGGTAAATAAAGGAAATACAGGAAAAAAGCACTGTGCTTTCTCACTGGAATTGGGCATAGCATGAATTTTGGAGAAGTGAGGTGTTTTTCCTCTAATTTGATTATTAAAGAAATAAAGAAACTGTGTACAGCACACCTTTTGGGGGTGCGACACAATTATAAGAGGGACTTTACCTAACAATTGCAATCAGTGTAACCTAATTCATTGTACCCTCAATGAATCCCAAACGATAAAAAAAAAAAAAAAAAGAAATGGGTTAATCACAAAACTACCGTATATACTCGAGTACAAGCTACCGGCTTATACTCGAGTATATAGGTATATAAATATATACTGCTTAGATACAAGAAAATCCACGAAGAAATGTTAAGCACTAGCTCATGAAAAGGGTCACTAGCATTCACCATAAGGAACAGCACCACAGTACATGCAGTCTGATGGTCAATCAAACCAGCTCCCAGTAGTTTTTAGGAATGGGACTGGATTATATATAGCAGTCAAAGCCTCAGAGTACTAAATCTAAATATGGGTTTTTTTTTTTTTTTGGCTGGAGCCAGGTTTGAACCCACTACCTCCGGTATATGAGGCCAGCGCCCTAACCCCTCTGAGCCACAGGTGCCAACCAAAACGGGGATTTTTATACTCCAGAATTTTCTCTTTGCAATAGCTGTCTTAGCTGTCAATTGCTAAATAGAGAACATATTGCAAATTTAACTATTAACAAGTTCTGTTAGACCATGACCTTTTAATAAAGCATTGTGTTGTACAAAAAAAAGGGGGGGGGGGGTAATGAGCTGCCATGAATTACTAAGGTAAACATACAAACCTCATGTCATGTTCTTCAAAAGAAGAACACAGATGCTGCATCTAAGTCCCCAGGTCACGGCAGCTTATTATGTGTTCCTTATGACAGGAAACCCTTGTCACGTTTTACCCTTAGAAGGTTCTAAATGTACTGGATTCACATATACACAATTTTAAGTCACTAGCAGAATCTGAACCCACTCCATGCCTAATTTGTTTATTTCCATGACATTTCATCTATATCTTTGAAGAAATACAGTCACATATCCCTTAAAACTGGGAATACGTTCTGAAAACTTGTTAGGCAATTTTGTTGCTATGCAAAGTCATAGAGCATGTTACACAAACTCAGATGGTCGGCCTATTGCTCCTTGGCCACACACCTGCACAGCACGTTACTGAACATTGCAGGTCAATGCAACACACTGGTCTTGCGTATCTAAACACAGGCAAGGTCATTGTGTTATGATGTTATGACACCTATGATATCACCAGGCAACAGGAATTTTTCAGTTCTACTATGATCTTATGAGACCACCATGATACATGTGTCCAGTGTTGATCTCACACGTCAATGCGACACACAGGACTGCGTACCTGAGCCCAAAGTCTAGAATCGAAAACAGTGTTTAAGATTTATGATCTGGGTCTTTGGTTTAAAAAAAAAAACAAAAACTTCATGGCAATGAGTCCTTACTCTTAACAAAACTGAAACAAAAAAAGGACTAAAGTATCATTTCACACTTAATATGAAAATATGTTAGGATAAGTGACTTCTTGAACAAATCCAGTTCTATAGGACATCAAGAATGAGGAGACAAAAGAAAAGTTATAGGTTTTTCAAAAATATTTTCTCTATATTTCTTCTCTATATTAAATTTTGAAATCATATTCCTGCCTCTAGACCCATTCTTCCATCTGCAAAAGTTGAGTAGCAAATTCAAGAGATCAATTAGCAAAAAGTTTCTGAAAAGCAAATGTGCATTTATAAGATGGTCTAAAAAATACTCAAAATATGTTGCTCAGGCCAGTGGCAGCAGCATGTGTCTGTGTCCCACCTACTCAGAAGGCTGAGCAGGAAGATCACCTGAGCCCAGGAGTTTGAGGCTGCAGTGAGCTATGACAGTGCCTGTGGATAGCCACTGAACCCCAGCCTGGGCAAAATAGCAAGACCCTGTCTCTTAAAAAAAAAGATATGTTGCTTAGATAAATGGTCTCCACAGGTACTCTTTGAAAAAAGGATCTATGCTTAAGTAAGTTTAGGAAACACCATAAAGAGACTCCTTCCCATTTTAGAGATTTACCATACTAACATTTTAGAAGTCCTGTAAGTTAACTATTTGTGTTTTTTTAGTTGTTGTTGTTTTTGAGACAGACTCTCACTCTGTCACTCTCATTAGAGTCCCGTGGCATCATCGTAGCTCACTGTAACCTCAAACTCATGGGTTTGAGCAATCTTCTTGCCTCAGCCTTTCAAGTAGCTGGGGTACAGGCATGTGCCACTATGCCCAGCTAGTTTTTCTATTTTTAATAGAGACAGGGCTCTCACTCTTTCTCAGGCTGCTCTTGAACTCCTGAGTTCAAGCAATCTACCTACCACAGCCTCCCAGAGTGATAGAATTACAGGCATGAGCCATTGCACCTGGCCCTATTTAACCACTTTAATTCAGCATCTTTTAACTCCATTAGACCAGTCCTTCTCAAAATACTGATGGCGAAGAACCAATTTTCTTTAATTTCCATTCTATTGTAGCTGATAGTCTAATTAACAATAAAACTGTCAGAGGATTACACCTGCGGTGCATCTTACAAGGGTACATGTGATACTTAGTAAATGTAGAATATAAATGTCTTAACACAATAACTAAGAAAATGCCAGGAAGGCCAAGTTAATCAGTGTGATGAAAACGTGTCAAAGTGTTCATAAAACCAGTGCATGGTGCCCCATGATTGCGTTAATGTACACAGCCATGATTTAATATTAATAAAAAAACTGTCAGAGGAAATTAAATTTTTTAAGACATATAAGTTACAACCTTACATTTTAAGAAATTGTAACATTTAATAGACATAAAATTGCTCCCTTAAATTTGTGTAAGAATTTCTAAACACTTACTCATAATATCTTTACCTACCTTGCCACAAACCAGGGCTAATTTGTACCGCATCCTCGGACTACATTCTACACTCTGTGGACCACTATTGCATCAAATCCCAGAACCCACATATCCACGTGTCTATGAACAGCCGTATGATACCCTTGGGAAATACAAGTATAGAGCAAAACGCCATGAAGTAACAGACAGGGTCAAAGTCTAATTCCAAAAAATGCTAATCCAATCTGCCTACGCATTCTTAAAAGTTCTAACTGCTATTAAAGCACCTTTGCAGCTGAACTGGACTATAATAACATCAATATCTGCTTTCCTTCAGGTAAGGCCGATTGGAAAATAGAAAAGGTCAGGAAACTCACTTCAAGGTCTCGAGCGACATCTGTAGGTTGTAATTGCGTTCCTGTTCGGGCAGCTTGGAGAACTCCACCAGACACGGATGTTGTCTCTTATTGTCATCCCTCACCTGCAGCAGGACAGGAAACCGACAAATAATAGTCTCCTGGGTCAGACACTAGCTATGGTCATTCAACTGCGGGGCAAAGTGGAGAGGGACAGCAAGAAGAAATTGGGGTATGTTACCCCAATACCCACGGGCTCTCCCTGAGCCCCTTCCAGCATTTGCATCTCAATAAGGCTCACCCTGCCCACCTGCCTAATCAGGCAACCTGCCCAACTTCCCCATCCTCTCCTCTCCTCTTCTCTCCTCTCCTCTCCTCCCCGCCCCGCCACCCCGCGGGGGCCCCCCCCGCCACCCGGGGCCGGCGCTCCGGGGCGGGCGGCGGGGGGGGGGGGGGGGGGGGGGGGGGGGGGGGGGGGGGGG
>CAUYPK010119223.1:0-17880 GCA_963574355.1 Loris lydekkerianus
TGTGACCCCATATATGATTTTCTTTAAGGATGGTTTAGAAATGGAAAAATGTTAACAAATTTGGCAATTTGGTGGATCTATCACTTGTCATCGTAACTGGCTGCTGCTTGTCATCCACACAACACCAGGACTTAAGACAAACGGGACTGATGTCATCTTGAGCTCTTCATTTATTTTGACCGTGATTATTTGGAGTGGAGGCATTGTTTTTAAGGAAAAACATGTCATGTAGGTTGTTTAAAAATAAAATGCATTTAAACTCAAAAAAAAAAAAAAAAAAAAAATGAAATCATCATCTCCACTTTCCAAAAACTGGTAAGCAGAAAGGCATTTAGCTGAGAAAAGGAATCAATCCAAGTTCAAAAGAAACCTGAAGAAGACACAAGAGTTACTGGCTGAGAAAAGACTTGGATCATCGTTCTGAAAAATGGAAAATGAAAAGCGGAGTCGTGAGTTCTAGCAGCTTGAGCTAACGTGCCAACGTGAGGCAGGGAGCCTGCAGCGGCCCCGTGGGTCACAGCAGTTGGCCCTGCAGTCCAGCCCAGCGGGTCACAGCAATTGGTCCTGCGGGTCACACCAGTTGGCCCTGCCGGTCACAGCAGTCCAGCCCTGCCGGTCACAGCAGTCCAGCCCTATAGGTCACAGCAGTCAGCCTAAGCACCCACACCAGTCCCACACGGCCACTGCCCAGCCCAGGGAGATCAACTCTCACATCCAAAACACGCATCCAGGGAGGGGATGGGGCTGAGCAGACGCCAAATAATTAATAATAACTCGCAGGACACGAGGGACTGAGTGCCACGCCTCTTCGTGAACCTCCTTCTTGGTGGGAGTGGATTATAAGAAGAGGCCTCATTGGGCAGTGCCTGTGGCTCAAGAAGTAGGGCGTCGGCCCCACACACTGGAGGTGGCAGGTTCAAACCCAGCCCCAGCAAAGAACTGCAAAAAAAAAAAGAAGGAGGAGGAGGAGGAGGAGGAGGAGCAGGAGGAGGAGGAGGAGGAGGAGGAGGAGCAGGAGCAGGAGGAGCAGGAGGAGGAGGAGGAGGAGGAGGAGGAGAGGCCTCGTACACGTGACGAGAAGTGTTCCCAGCAAGCTGAGACCAGTTTTCAGTTATCTTCATTATTAAAGAAGAAACGGGTCTCTCTCTTCCTCAAATCAACATTTTTAACAGAAATCTTGTTTAATTTTCCATTTCTAAATTACTATAATTTTATAAAAAGAGCTATGATTTTCTTATAAAAGCTCAAAGACAGGTTAAAGCAAAAATCTAACTTTAAACATTTATTCTTTTACCCTTGAGAAACAGATTTTATCCTTAAAAAATCTATTTTGATTTGCCTGTGTCTACTGTATTTTAGTCCATCAGTAGTTGAGTTCTCTGTTCTGCACCAAACACTGGGTATCAACCTTCAAGTTCACGTATAATTTGAATGTCTGGGTCCATGGGCAGGAATTTAACCTTGGGGTCTGTAAAAATCAAGGATAAGGCCGACCTGTCTCACCAGGGCTGGTGTGGAGATTATCTAATTGATAATCTTCAGTACTTTAAAAGTGTAAGGTGCTATGCAAATTCTAAGTACTAATATTATTAATGTTTCACTTAAAATTAAAGCTAGCAAAGATAATAATTTTTAATTTAAGAACAGAGTGAATAGTCCAGAAGGAATCTTTTATTTTAATGTCATTTAAATCATAAAGGGAAATGTGTAACTGAATATGTTGATGCCATTGTGAAATACAATAATAACTTGCTATTTTATTTAAGAAACGAATAGACAGTGTGAACCTCCAGAAAGAAAGGGAAAGGATGTGTGATAAGGGGAGTTTCAAGTCCAAAAGGTCCTAGGGACAACTCGATTCTAAACCTGGCAATGTTGTTTGTATTGGTCTCATTTTAAGTTGAAGAAACCCTTTTATTAGTCTTCTTAGAGGTTAACTGTTGCTTTTTTTTTTTTTTTTTTTTTACTTCTTAAATATTCTAAAGTTGTGCTATATATCATTTGCTGATAAAGCCTACTCTACTTCAAAATTTGGCTTTCTTGTGCTCTTAAAACATACATTAATAAAAATAATACTCAAAATGTAAAGCATTTAAACATAGGAAGAGCAGAGCTGTGCTCACTGTTGCAGCAAACTTCACCCCTGGTAGCGTCTGCATGTCAATTTATATTTTACAAAGCCCATTCTCTAAAATCTTACTTAATCATATGTTGCATTTATCTGTGAGCCTCTTGGCAAACAGCGTGGGGAAAAAATAGTTTGTATAGTCCTGCCTAAAATTATAAAGCTTTCATTTGCTTAAAAATATGTGACTTAAAAATTGGGGGGAGTATTTTCTGAAAAAACTTATGCATTGGACCTTTCATGAGTGATTTTGGGGAGAATCTAGTTTTCATCTTTTAGTAGCATTTTGTAAAATATGCAGCATTGTCCTCATACGGGCATCTCTCTGTGTTCAGAGCTTCTGTCTCTAAGTCCTAACCCAGTGCTGATGTGTCTTCAAGAACATAAACTAACACAATTCGAAAAGTAATTAAGAGCTGACCTGGAAGGGCTCTACCGCGCCCAAGCCGGCATTGAGAGGGAACCACGCGGCTTATGTGCCTGTGCGCCTGCTCCACTCAGCTAGCTGGGGAAGTTTATGTCAGAAACATTAAAATTCAGGCACCGAACGTAGGAGTGAATTTCAGCTATTTCACACATTTAAAACTGTAGGAAAATAAGGCTGTCGTCTTTATCTAGTGTCTATCCAAAGTAGGGGTAAAGGAAAGAAACGCTTGTGAGAACTCACCACGGGGCCGAGCAGACATTTTCTTATTTCATCTTCACAGCAGTACTTTAAGGAAGACACTTGAGCCCAGATTTATGAATGAGAGAACTAAGGAATAGGGAGGGTATGCAGGCCAGCCTCTACGTGTGGCCACTGTCTCTTTACTTCATGGCCCGTAACATGTCACGTTGCCTCCTGTGTGCCACAGTCCCCTTTGGTTTTGTTTAAAATCAAAGCACAGCAGCTCATGCCTATAATTCCAGGACTCAGGAAGGCTGTGGCAGGAGGATTGCTTGAGCTCAGAAGTTTGTGAACAGCCTGAGCAAGAACGAGACCCCTTCTCTACTAAAAATAAAAAAATTAGCCGGGCATCATGGTGGGCACCTGTAGTCCCAGCTACTCGGGAGGTTGACGCAGGAGGATGGCTTGAAGCTGAGAGTTTGAGGCTGCAGTGAGCTCAGCTGACAACTGACTAGCCTCGGCAACAGAGAGAAACTATGTCTCCACAAATTTTTAAAAGAAATAAATAAAATCAAGGCATAATCATTAGATGCAAAGATCGATATTGCCTCAGATGTGAATCTCGGGGTGTGACTTTAGGCTTTTCAAGCAAGGTGCTCAGTTCCATTTCGGATGTCCTTTTGCATGATCAGTACCTGTTGACTTTTTGCTAAGGGGAAAAAAATCCATATATTCTCTTATGACTTGCAGCATCGCCTTCATGGACAAGCAAATCATCTTGCTTCAATTGAATTTACTACATCAGAAAACAGAATAGGCCTGATTCTGTCCTTTAGACATAACCTAATGACAGACCAATATTGAAAGTAAGCGATTGCCTGAAGTCCATTTCAATTCACAACATCCAACATGTCTCCCATAAAATAATAAAGTGTTCCTAGAAATATTAGAAGAAACACCATTATTTAATTACCATAAGGCCTTCCGGGACAGAAATAAAAGATGATTTAGGTGTACAAGTGGTTAGGGAGGCACAGAGCCTGAGTAGACAGTAAACAGATGGTACACGAAATGCTGGTGGAAAAGCCCACAAATGATGGATGAAACGCTGAAGTCGAATAAAATAATAGAAAAGGACAAATAAGTTGTTCTTGAAATTTTGTCTTGCAGAGACTGAAACAATAGGAAAATTATAAAGGGGAAACAATACTTTAGAAATTAAATAATAGTTTTCAAAGCCAAGAGGGAAAGAAGTGATGGGAAAAAACGTTTTAATTTTTATTCCTCATAAGATGGCATAGTTCTTTCAGTGAATCAGATTAGTCAAGTAGCTGGTTTGATTGTAAAAGGCAGAAGGTCTAAAAGTGCTTCTTGGCTCAGAAGGCTAGAAATAGACCAACAAGCACATCACCACAATTGATGCCAACACATGGGGTTTCGTTCAATGAGAGTACTTTAGAAAAATACTAAAGAAGAAATATACATCATATCCTTGAGAATCGAGAATCAAAAGTCATGAGGAAAACCAACTTACCGCATCTGAGTTTTTTTTACTACACAGTTTAGAGATTTACTCCTCAGAAGTACAAATACCCAAGTTAGAGATGCAACAGTTGCAGAAGCATAAAACGTATTTTTCAACAAGTGACATAAGACAAATAAATTGAGTTTGGTAAACGTGCTTTATAAAGTGCTTGAAAATGCCATGGAATAGTTTATGCTGAGGTTTCAATCACCCGTTTGGAGAGTATGTCTCTCTGGGAAAACAGGAGCCCCTCTCAGCTCATGACAACCCGACTCTGCCTGGCAGCACCTGGGATTCTTGTTTTAAGGGATTCTTTTATGGGATTCTTGAATTCATGACGTATCTTAGGCTCTAGACAAGCCAGTGCCTCCGTCATTTCCCTGGTCAAAAGAAAAAAATAAAAAATTAACACTCATTTAACTTGAGATTATGAAATTTTAAATACGATAAATGTAAAAATCATCTTAAAATAATTGAAAAGCATATAAATAAATAAATAATAAAAATAATTTTCAAGAACTATAAATAAAGGAAAGCGAGAATTAGCACACGCCTCTGGGGATGCTATGCTGCCCTAAGGCCCAGGGCTGACCTTTATGTCTCATCCCCACTATGTGTCTTGGGGCTCACCCCACGCCAGGACCACATGAGCAAGCGACACCTTTGGGGACATTGCTGCACGTTGTGGCAGATGGACAGAAACCCACGCAGGAGACCAAGCCTTCTTCCCATAAGCTGCCTGGGCCAACCTCAAGGGGACAGAAACTGCTATCCGGCCTCCTGCCTGGAAATTGCACAGAAGCATGTCTGTGGTTCCACCATCAGCAGTCCACCGCGGGCAGACGAGCGGGCAGGCAGTGGATCTAGTCAGCAACTTTGTAAGTACTTGCGATGACTCGGGAATGTGCCTGTGGACCTGGCCGGTATCTCCATTTTGGGAGCTGCTGCGTCCTCCAAAGGCCCAGGACTCTAAGGCAGTGGGAAGAGGCACGCGGAGAAAAGTACCACAGTGTGAGTTTTTCAAATCTGTGTGGTAAGATATTCCCTGGACTTATCTCAGGGTAAGACATTCCCAGGTGGATGGAATATTCCCTAAAGTAGAAAGAATCAGAAAAAATAAACAGGAAGTGTGGTATCAGCTAGAACAGAGAAACAGGAGAGACAGCCTGGGAACAGAGCCACATGCGTACGAGGACTTGACACACACACACATCTGACACAAATGGAAAGGCAAAACCAGAAGGAAGGAGAGCATGTCTGATAAATGATCAGCAAGTTGAGGGAAAAGTACAGACATTGCTTCCGCTCACAATATGCACCAGAATAAATTCTAAATAGATACAAATAAATGAACAGAGAAACCCAGATCACAAAAAGAGAAGAAATTACCAAAATATCTACAGGATCCCTGGTTAGAAAATAAGTTTCCAAAGAAAATTATTACTAAATCTGACCACACAAAAATATAACACAAACTTCCTATCCATAAACTCCATAAATAAAATTTTAATTTTGCCTTTTCAAGAAAATAACAAGCGGGAACTTTTTTTTTAAATAAATAGACAAAAATATTCAAAGAGTTCAAAGGTTAAGTTTATGAAAGATATTCCAAAGGATTAATGTTCAATGACTGAAAATATCATTCATAAAAGTTAACATATAAATATTCGATGACTATACCAAAAATGCTACGTGTTCTAGATATCAGAATATGAATACTGAAAAGCAAAATGAATGATGTGATCTAACTACATAGGTAATTTAACAAGAGAAATAAAGTTATGTAATTTATATTCTTTGATATCAATATTTCAATACTAGAAATATTCCTGGGAAAATGAAAAGAGATGCTGTTAAATGTGTGTTCTCAGGAATGTTCATTCCAGTATCCAACATTCTTATTTATTTATTTATTTTGAGGCAGAGTCTCACTATGTCACCCTCAGTAGAGTGCTGGGGCATCCCAGCTCACAGCAACCTCAAACTCTTGAGCTTAAGTGATTCTCTTGTCTCAGCCTCCCAACCAGCTCGGACTATAGGCACCTGTCACAATACCTGGCTATTTTTTGTTGCAGCTGGCCCAGGCCAGGTGCATTGTTGTTTAGCTGGCCCAGGCCAGGTGCAAACCTGTCACCCTCAGTGTATGTGGCTGGTGCCTTAACCACTGTGCTACAGGTGCGGAGCCCAACATTCCTTTTTTTAAAATGTGAAAAATTGGAGGCATTCTCCATGCTCCAAATAGAAGAATAGCAAATTGCACATTCGACCCTGAGACAGCTGTTAGGAATGCCAGGGGCACGTACCATTCACTGGTGTGGGGAAATGCTCATATACAGTGTGAAGTGAATAAAAGCAAAATGAGATCATGTATGAAAAAGAAGATTCAAGGCAAAATGAGAACATGTATGAAAAAGAAGATTCAAGAGAAGGAGACAGGAAGGCTGTCAAGCAAACTGTTATCAGTATTTATTCTTGGGCAGAGTGATAAGGACAATTTCTATAGTTTCTTTATACTCATTGGTATTTTCCAAACTTTCTGTGATGAAGATGTGCTAATTTTAGAATTAGAATAGAATAATGACTAACTTAAAATTATAATACTTAATGTGGGTGCATGAGTCTTAAAGTCTTGTACTCTGTGGGTGGGAGTATGAATTGGTAAAGCCATTCAAGATAACAATATATCGCTATAACCTTTAAAACTACTTTCCTGCCCTTTAAATCCATAATTTCACTTTTAGAAAGATAGACAAAGCATATACTAAAAATGTTACATGTTAATATTAAGAAATAAATTTCTATATCCAAACGTAAGGCAGGAAACCATAAAGACAAAGATGACTAAATTTGATGACGCAAAAATACACAACTTCTTTATATCCATAAATGTCACAGATAAAATTTTAATGTTGCCTTCTCAGGGAAGTAATAGGTGGGAAGTTATTTTATAAATATATCAATATAATTTTATAAATATTTCTATTTTATGAACATTCATATAACAATCAAACGAAGGGTATGTTTTTGCAGTTATATTTATTGTAACAAAGATCAAAAAAATCACTCATTGTCCCTAAATAGGTGTTGCTTACATCATTTTGATAACTGATGCAATAGAACATGCTTGTGATATAATAACACAATGCTGAGAAGAAAATCTCAATTAAGTCCTAAAACAAAACATAGAAAAGACTCAAGGAAACATAGGAATCTTTCAAGCAGTTTATGTTATGGAAGCTTTTTACTCACATTTTTATGTTTTTGTGTATTTTTAATTTTTTCTCAAAATGCATTTTTTTTTTTTTTTTTGAGACAGAACCTCAAGCTGTCGCCCTGGGTAGAGTGCTGTGGCATCACAGCTCACAGCAATCTCCAACTCCTGGGCTCAAGCGATTCTCCTGCCTCTGCCTCCCAAGTAGCTGGGACTACAGGTGCCTGCCACAACAACCGGCTATTTTTTGGTTGCAGCCATCATTGTTGTTTGGTGGGCCCGGGCTGGATTTGAACCCTCCAGCTCACGTGTATGTGGCTGGCGCCTTAGCTGCTTGAGCCACAGGCGCAGAGCCTTAACATACATTTTTACAAACTGTGAATATATGCTCTATTTTTTAAAAGTCAAGATAAGTCTTGGTTAAGCGTGAAAGAGAATTATTAAATAACTTTAACACTGATATAATGTTAAACCTTTAATGGAGACCCCAAAAGCCAGCCATCTTTAGGGGAGAAAAATTTAAAATATTTTCTTCTAATCATTCATAAATGGGTTTAATACTACACTAGTTCATAGATAACTAGTTGAAAACCAACCAACACAGGCTGTTTTAAGGCACATTTTGTGATGCGAGGGAAAATTTGCCTTGAGAATCTTGCAAAATTGTTTTGGAATGAGGAAGTAGCTTGGGCTGACTCGTCTACGCCAATACGTTAGTCTATTGTGGGTATTTCTTCTGAAAAGCCATTTGAATGAAACAGCTGCCATGACACCAACTCACGGAATTACAGTCCTGAATAGAAACCAGTAGGAAGAAAATAAAAGTAACACTTTCTCAACTGAAGAGAAATGTGTAGCAATGACTGATGCAGAGGAATTGCGAAAAAAAACTTGGAAAATTGGACTAGAGGGACGGGAGAGACCCACATACTCACGATGCCCAGCCACTGCCGAAGCCGTCTGCGTGTGCGTCAGGATCTCAGCGAGATGGGAGACAAAGAAAAGGCAGCCTAAATCATTGCCTGAAAAATATTAACCATGTCTTTCTTCTCCGTGTTCTGGCTCTAGAAACAAAACTATTAAGAGAATCACAACTTCTGCTAAGGAGATTGAGTCTTGAAAATGCGCCACATCTTCTGAAAGGTGGGTAATTTCATTTGTAGTGAATTATGAAACATATTGAAAGAAACAGCGATGGGGGACCCGCTGTGTAATTCTGTCTCTGTGATCAACCAGAAGGTTTTTGGACAAATCATCACGACTCCTTCCTTTCCTCGCCTGTAGAATGGGTAGAATAATTAGCGTCTCAAAACACAGGTTCTGAAGTTTGAATTCAATAAGCTAAGAATGCCTTTGTAAGCCTGAAGTGTTTTGTGAAGAAAGCATATCGAACTAACTCATTAAACACTGAGCTTGTCAGTTGCCGGGTATTATGTGCTGGGCCCGTAAAGTGATAGAGACGCAGCTTCCAAACAGTAGCCAGGCCTTGATTCATTTCACAGCAATCAGAAGACCCGTGGCGTCCTCTGGAGCTGTCCAGCAGAGACGTGCGTTCTTGCATCATGCTGCCGTCCACAGAGGCCGGGCACCTGCAGGGTCACGCCTTGACCTTCCGCTCTGTGCAGGGCAGCAGATCCTGGACAGCGCTGTGTAATGCCACCTGCTAATGATCCCACAGCCATCTCAGTCCTGACCCAGAGAATCTAATCTGAAATTAGTAGGCATCTAATTGCTTTTTAATTTAAAGCAATTAGAAAGAAGGGCACTACCAAACACCATTTGTGAAGAAAGTATCACAATGAGAATGACTAAAGAAACACAGGTTGGGTGTCTGTGAATTGCAAATGTACTTTTGTGCACAGCCAGCACTGAAGTGCCTGAGAGTCAATGGGTTGAAAAGGAAACTTATTACGTCTGCCCACAGTGGTGTGTGGCCATAACCGTAATTGTTTCATTTTAAATTATGAATACTTTGAGGTTTTATGTTAGTAACTTATCTTTAACTTTATCACAAACCTTTATACACATAGTTGCACTGAAACTTGGAATACAAAGCCATCAACTGGGTCTTAAAACCAGGACGGGGAACTCTGTGCCTGATTAGCAATTTAAAGAAATAAAACAGAAGTGATGCCTAATTTCCTCCTTCCTCCCTCCCACCCCCCATTCCTGCTTCCTTTTCTTTTTCCTTTCTTCTCTGGGTCTTTCTTCTTGCATTCAATAAATATTTACTCGCTACTTACATGCCATGCTTATGGGAATATAAAAACGAAACAGAACTCTCGTATATCTAAATATAACACAAAACCGTAAAAAAAGAGAAGCACTGAATTTATGATGTGTTTTTCAGAAGCTTTCAGAAATCCCTTCCATGATATATATCAAGGAAAATATATAAGAGTGTAGGGAATAGTGGAATCTGGGGCTTTTCCTAAACTGGCAAAGAGAGTGACTTAATTCAGGGCCAGTATATATTTAAATCCTACAATTTGAAAAACATCTGTTCCCTAGATAATAGGAAATAAAATCAAGGAGTTGGTTCAGGGGCTGGCGTTCAGGATAGAAAACTAGATAGGCTTAAAAGAACATCACACACGATCTGTAAACTTCAGTGCAGTTTTAAATACACATACACATTACAGGGCTGGGGTTTGAATTGGATTCCATTTTTCATAGATGAAACGCTTCTAGCAGGAGGTCCCAAATGCTGTGTGAGACCCTCTGGGAGCAACACTGGTGTGGAAGGCAGTCTCCATCCTCAGGAAGCATATCGCAGGGAGGGAGGGAGGAAGGATGAGAAAGCCAGAGAGAGTGGATGTTTTCATGCTAACAAAAAAAAAAAAAAAAGGAAAGAGGGTTTCTGTGGTAGAAACAAAGAGGTTGCTCAGAAGACAGAAATATTAACGCTGACAAAGGATAAAAATTACTTAATGGCAAAGGTGTGTTCTGGGATGAATGCTAGCGAATAAATTAGGATTTTAAAAAGGTTGGGAAGAAAAACGAGAAGACTGTAGGTTTAAGAAAGACCATAATTCAAGATAAGAGGTGCTGGACCTCCACGGTCTGTTCAGACACATGTAGGTGCAATGTTCCGTGGGCCAAGGGACAGGCGAGATCCTTTTGGAGTTAGACATTTCTTAGGTGTAGGACAGCTGAGTGGGAGTAGAGGCAGAGGAGCCTCCTAAGGGAGCACAGCTAATTACACCAGCCACCCTGGGCCTCTCCCTCTGGATGGTTAAGGGTGGCTGTCCTCTGGCCTAGACAGCTACAGATGGCAGTGCATGAAGAAACCCTGTCCTTGGCTGCACGGGGGGGACAGTGCTGTTGGCTGTGTACGGCACACTGAGACTGTTCCGGAAAGTAACAGGGGCGGGATATGGAAAGATCATTATTCCCCACAGGTCTAGTCACTCAGGAAAAGTGTAATGTGCGTCTCTCATCAACATGCATCAACTCCACAGCCTCTGTTGTCCACGTCTCCTGACACTGCTCATAGGACGTGATTTGATATTTCTAGAATTTCAGCTTTCGGGCAGTTGGTCACTGAGGACTGCAGCCCTGCCACAGCTTTTCTCATTTTTAATTAATCCAGGCTCCTCTGCAGGATGGCAAACTGTGCCCCCAAACAGCCTGTTTCCTTCAGTGTGGGCATCCCTCAGTCACAGCCCCTGGCCACGTTGTCCCTGTCTTCTGCAAACGTGCACGCCGCACGTTCCTTTAATAGGGAGCAGTGAGGAAATTACAATGGTTTCCCTTCACCCAGAGTTTACTGACGATGAGGGATAATGGCAACAGTTGCATGAAAATCGAAAACTTTTCAGTTACAGGAAAAGTTCCAACACATGGCTAATTACATCCCGATTCAGAGTTTCCAGAAGAATGAAACAATATATTCATAGTTTCGTTCTGTGTTGCTTTCCTTTCTCCATCATAGAGAAATTACGGAGAAAAAGGCGGAAAATAATACCCTGGCTCTGTATGAAAAACTAACGGATTGTGATGGAAATGCGTGATTACATCATGCATTACCATGGCAACTAAACTTATAAAATAACAATTATGTTAGTAGAAGTGATTTGAAATAGCTTTCTTGATAGTTGATGTACAGCCCCAGAGAAAAGATGAGACGGATAAATAGAAAGATTTGTTCTTTCAATTGAGGTTTGATACACTATTTGTCTCTGTTCTTGATTCTTCCCCATTATACTCTGAACTTCTTTGGAGGAAAGAAATATCCCTTTGTCTCTCTGATGGAATAAAAGCAATGCTTAAACCTTTCTCTCTACCTTTTTCTGTTTTCAACGCACTCTGCCATTATTTACTTTACTCAAAAGGAAGCTGAGCGTGCATTCAGCACACACAACATGTGTAACAATAAGAAAAATACCACAGGGAAGTATTTTCCTGGAACAAAAACTGAAATGAAAATAAAGCGTCAATAAAACCAGCTACAAAGTTCACTTCCACTCTAAAGCCACGAAGTGGAAGAGATTTGAGTCTCACTCCCGTGTAAGTTGGATTTCATTTCTATTTATTATAAAAACCCATTTAAGAAAGAAACATAATAGGCTAAATTTATCTTCTAGAGTTAGAATATTTTTCATTCAAATTTACCTTGGAAGTATCTCTCTACAAGTATTTTAATTTTTAAAAAGGTATTTGGTGGTCTACAGCATTAAACTATTCCTATAATTCAGTGGTCCAACAGACTTTTCAGTTGATAGCTAACACTTTCTTTTTTCTTTCTTTTAACTTTTCTTTTTTTCACCTTTTCTTTCTTTTCCGTTCTTTCTCTTTCTTTTCAAGAAATGTGGAAAACATTAGCAAAAATTGTGTTGGTCTGTACAATTTTATTCTGTTAAAGACAGGTTTTATGATACATTTAGCCTTTTAAATGACACTAATAGTCTCTGGAGACACATGGTCTTTCCTCTAGTGCAACAATTAAGTCCATTTCAATGCTATTTGGGTAAGTTGAAACAATTCAGTTACTGTATGTCTGCCCCTAGGTATGTACTGTAAGCCCGAAGGAGAGCAATAATAAAGTTTTAGCCAACTTCAAACATGTACTGAACTATTTGCTTTTTTCATATTTCACATTTCACTCCCTTATTTTTCTCTTATATCTCACAGAAGGGGAATAATAAGACCTTCTGAAATGTGTGCTGGTCGGGGCAGGGACTTGGTAATGGGTATTATTAATCATAATTGGGTTCTTTTCTCCTACTTCCCTGGAGTTTGAAATGTGTTTCCCACTAGAATCAGGCAAGGCTTTATTTGATTTATTTATTTTATTTTTTAATCTAGTAAGTTAGAATAAATATGTGTGAATAATTAGACATGCTTTTCAGGTGAAGGCCTGTTTTGGTAGTTGGAAGTCTTTTCAGAACATCTATTTGTATGGAGTTCAATTAGGAAGCTCAATTATAATGAAATTATTACTGACTGAGAAATGAGGAAGCCAGAGGAAGCAATTTAGTGAATTCCAGATCCACACATTTGGCTCAGCTCATACTTTTAAGTAAAAGTTTAACCACTGGGGAAAAAAATGTAGAAATCCGGGAATGCTTCCACTTCAGCAAAAGGTCCCCAGCTAACATCATTCACTTCTTCCAGACATCTGATCTGCTGAAACCACCTTATTAGAAACATAACTGGAGAAAACTTTTTTCGTTTTCTTTCTTCCTTTAAAAAAAAAAATGGGCACATGTTATTTTGTCACTCTAGGGGGAAAGGAGATTCTTAGCAAACCTGGAAACAATGTTTTCAAAATCCTGAAGTCTCGTCAGCATTTATAATGTATTTCCACCCTCCTTATAGACGATCCAGCAGAGACTTCACGAAGCAGCAAAAGAAAATAACCACCAAAACAAACAAACTGATCAAATATGGGACCTTCTATAGAAGGCTAACTGTAATTACAATTGAAAACAAAAATGTATTTTATAGATACTGCCATTTTTTAAACATTTCCTCTTAAATTGATCAATACACATGTAATAATAAAATAGAGCATCGTATCACTTGTTCTTGGGGGTCTCTGGTGAATGGGAAACAGGAGCCATCGTTACTGTTGATCCCCAATAGTAAGAGGGCAGGAGTGGAGGGCAGCCCTCCTGCCCAGGGCCTCCTGGTTCTTCCTAGCACACGGCTCTGACATCACCTACTCGTCTCTGTGATGTGTGTCTCCACCGTGACTTTTGTCCTGTGCATGTTGACATCATCTCTCTCCGGGGAGATCATGACATCCTTAAGTGGTAGAGCCATGAGTTGGCCTTTGTCGATGCCTTCGGCATCTACAACCACAGTGTTTCGATTTTGTGTGGCTAACACCAGGCCCTCCAGGGATTGGAGGTTAACTGTCATATGAAATCGGCCATGTCATTGAATGCATGAAATAAAAACAAAAAGAAGAAGAAATGAAGAGCTAGAGAAACGCTGTCAATAAGTATCTCACCACAGAGGCATGAAAAATTAATTTTTGCAAATCTAAAAACAATGGGGTAAACATGGCTTTATAATCTTTTTACATTCTTTATACGGTACTGAATGAGATTTTTCTTTAATATTTGAATTAAACAATTTGAAGATATAATATGTGTTCTGTGATTAAAAAAAAAAATTTAGAAATGTATATAGTGTTGAATAAACAGCAACTTCTCTAGCAAGTTTTCTGGCTCAGAGCTGTGCAATGTAAGATTGTATTGTTTTAAACGAGATAGCTCTGAAGATAAATGAAAATATCTTAAGAGAACTTGAAAGTAGTCAGAGAAGGCAATAGATGCCTAACTGCAATGCATTTTGAAGTAATTAATTTTTATAAAATGCTTTCAAATTGCTCATGGGAACACAATTTCTATGATAATTGTAAAGTAGATTTGAAACTTTTACCCAAACTTCGATATTGAAAGGCTAATGTACACTTTCTCTTTCTTTCTCTCTGTAATTGGACAAAGAGAGTTAGTTCAGAGGCCAGACGAATGTATTATAAGAGCAGATAGGGATCAATACAATTTTCAAACTAAATAAGCTCACTGCTGTTTTTTATTTCTCTTGCTAGTTACAAAATAAAATAACTTCAAAGTTTCTGTCCATGTTTTTAATACAGTAAAGAATCTCTGAACCAAACAGTTGTTGATATAATGATAATGATTATCTAAATTTCTCCTGGGTGGTAGCAACACTAAAATATAATTTTAGATTAATTTTATGCCATAACCAGGTGTCTCATCCTAGGCAGTATTATCATCAAATTCACCAAATACTTGAATATATGTGATAAGCCAAACATCTTGTAAAATATTGAGAATTAAAAATGAATAAAATACACTTTTATGACTGAAAGTCAAAGGATTTGGTTCACACTGAGTTCAAATTATCTATGATTTCTAGCAAAGGAAACACTGCCTTGATTTGGAAAACTTTATAATTAAAAAAAAGATAAGGTACATGGTTCATAGTTTTATTTTTTAATTAAGCTCAAACTTTAACCATAAAGCAGAATTAAAATGAAATCAAAATTCAGAAAAATGCTATTAGACAAAAGTCCTTTAAACGGCAAGGATATGCCTCATTTCAAGAATAATTTATTTTTTCCAGTTCTTACACATAAAGGTAATATTTTCTCAGTCTAGTGAGGAGAGCATAGGCATTGGAATAAATGTGTCAGGGTTCAAACCCAAATGTACTTCTCAGCTCAGCGATGTGAGGTACCTTACTCCTGCATCCAGAGAGCCCTTTTTTTCTGTGCTAAAAACAAAGAGTCAGTCTGTCCCTGGAAGCTTCTCTGGGGGACCAGAGAATACAAACCTCGTGGAGGACCTGGTGCATCCGAGGTGTCAGTCTGCAGTCACAAAAAGTAACTAAACAGGTGTAATTCAGCTCATCTCTAAAACAATGAAAATGCGATCATTATTAATAAAATGAGTGCATGAACGTGGGTGTTTCATTCTGAACATGGTTGGGGGAGCTCTCAACCTCAGACTTCTGGAGGACAAGCTGCTTAAGGGAAGCATGGCCTTAGCCGTTTCTTTTCAAATTTAAACAACAATCAGAAGACTTTGAAATTCTGTTTTGTATTTAAATAAATAGTACAAGTTTGTTTTGAGGTATTTCATGAAAGGCCAGAGTCTGTTAGAACATGCGTCCCTGCATGGTGGATTTCAAAACTCTGGAATCTGCTGTGTTAGACGCCGACCCCAGCTCCCTCTCCTCCTGGCTGTGTTGCTTTCTCTAAATGACTTAGGCTCTCTGAGTCTCTGCAGGTGTCAGTTGGATAATGATTGCGACTTGCTAAGACAATGCACACAAAGTGCTCAGCCGAGCGCTCGGCACAGACAAATGGCCCCTCTGTGGTAACCGTTACAATACTGATGCTGCTGCTCAGAATACTGAAAATGGTGCTGGTGGTGATTATGGCGAGGTTGCAAAGAAAGCTTTCTGGAGGTAGAATGGCGAACACATTATCCACATTCTCTTTCTTTTAAAATACAGAAGCATCGCTCTTAAAGAATTTGGCTAGACCACAACTCTATAGTGTTTCAAGAGCTGTGGTTTCTCGGGTATACAGGCATTTGTACAGGTACAAACCAGACCTGGGCCAAGGCTAGAAATATTTATGTCCACATCCCTTAGTGCTCAGCAATCATAATCAGAAAGCTCTATGCAGGCCAGCCTTGGCCTTCAAGTATTTTAGCTCTATTATTCCAACAACATAGGCTACACTTGTAAGAGAAGAAATCATGCTAAGTGTTTGATTCCCAGTCATCGAGAACATAAGATTTAAATATCTTTCCAAGACCAAAATAAGCCAGGAACAGAGCTCTTATAATTCAAACTGTAGTAAAGAAGATTTTAAAATATCCTCCAGTCTTGTCTTCTTTAATTTATGTTTAACCATTTACTGGGATAGCTGCACGATGTATGACAGGAAAGCCTTCTCCAACAGCATATCAATGCATTTCACAGCCATTATCAGTTCTGATACCCTGCGGAACTATTTAAAAGCACAGGTCCAGGGATCCAACTCACCACAGACCACCACCTCTTCCCCAGGCACACGAGTGAGTGCGCGTGAATGCATACAGCAAACACCTGCAAACTTGAATTTCTATTTCTGTTCTATAACACCCAGCTACAAAGGTCATGAGATCAACCATCACCATGTTGTGGCAGCAGCTTCGGGCCTGGCTTGAATCTCAAAACCACCTTCCACAATCCAACTGTCTTGAAGATGCGTTAAAATGTCACCCTGTGCTCAGATTCCTGTGGCTCCAGCTCTGGATTTACAGCCAACAAGCAAAGCAGCACATGAGGGTTGAAGAGAGAGAGGCCTCCTCCTAGCTCCACTTGCCCCCAACTCCTGGCACGGATGGGCCAAGGAGCCCCAGGGGTCAGCCCTGCAAGAGTGAGGACCTGAAGCCAGGAGGGCAGGAGGGCAGGAGGCCAGGACCTCAGAGCACCAGCTTCCCGCCTGGGACCAGGCCAGGCAGGGCAGTCACAACACCCAGCCCACTCACTGGCAAGCAAGGCCGCTCTCTGGGTGCTAACATGTGAACTTCTTGTTCCTTGTCACTCTGGAATAAGTAAATAAATTAATTAATTAATAACTCCTGCCCACCCCACACTCCACACACACCTGCTTGCCTGGTGAGACGACAGGACTTAGGGGCTGAAGACAGGATAGAGCCCCGGAGCCCACAGGACCAAGGGGCTGAAGACCGGATAGTGCCCTGGAGCCCACAGGACCTGGGAGCAGAAGACAGGATAGAGCCCCAGAGCCCACAGGACCTGGGGAATGAAGATAGGATAGACCCTGGAGCCCACAGGACCTGGGGCCTGAAGGCAGGATAGAGCCCTGGAGCCCACAGGACCTGGGGGCTAAGACAGGATAGAGCCCTGGAGCCCACAGGACCTGGGGGATGAAGACAGGATAGAACCCCGGAACCCACAGGACCTGGGGGATGAAGACAGGATAGAACCCTGGAGCCCACAGGACCTGGGGGATGAAGACAGGATAGAACCCTGGAGCCCACAGGACCTGGGGGATGAAGACAGGATAGAGCCCTGGAGCCCTCAGGACCAGGGGGCTAAGACAGGATAGAGCCCTGGAGCCCACAGGACCTGGGGGATGAAGACAGGATGGAGCCCTGGAGCCCACAGGACCTGGGGGCTGAAGACAGGATAGAGCCCTGGAGCCCACAGGACCTGGGGGATGAAGACAGGATAGAACCCCGGAGCCCACAGGACCAGGGGGATGAAGACAGGATAGAGCCCCCGAGCCCACAGGACCTGGGGGATGAAGACAGGATAGAACCCCGGAGCCCACAGGACCTGGGGGATGAAGACAGGATAGAGCCCTGGAGCCCACAGGACCTGGGGGCTAAGACAGGATAGAGCCCTGGAGCCCTCAG
>CAUYPK010119227.1:0-28586 GCA_963574355.1 Loris lydekkerianus
TAAATCTATAAGAATATTGTATATTCCACATATGTCATTAAAGAATTACAAATGAAAACAACAAAGAGACTCCACTATACATCTATGAGAATGGCCAAAAAACAAAACACAACACCAAATGTAGGCAAGGATGCAATAAAGCAAGTCTTTCATTCATTGTTGATAGAAATGCAAAATTTTATAGCCATAATGGAAAAGTTTTGCAGTTTCTTAAAAGAGTTAAACATACTTTTACTACACATAAGATCTAGCAATTGCACTCCTGAACATTTACCTAAAGAAGCTGAAAACTATGTAAATAAAAAATCCTGCAAAATAGGGTGGTGTCTGTGGCTCAAAGGAGTAGGGCACCAGCCCCATATGCCCCATATGCTGGGTTCAAAGCCAGCCCCGGCCAAAAACTGCAAAAAAAAAAAAAGAAAGAAAGAAAGAAAGAAAGAAAAAAGAGTCACTCAGAAAATTACAAAGGCCTTAGGAGCTCTATGTCAAAAACTGGGGTCAAAAACCAAATATTACAGCAGAAGATTCTTCCAGAGATTCTATCTACAAGACTTTTAGAAGCTTTGTGCCAGGAAGCAGGGGGCAGAGACCAAATAAATATTTATGGCATTTTAGCTATCCCCACAAACCACATTGAAGACATTTTGCAGATAAGTAAGTCTAGACTCTAAGATGGTATTTTTCAACCTTTTTTATCTCACAACTCACTTGAACCTATGCTTAAACTGCCATGGCACACTAAAATTATGTTTAACAAAAAAAAAAAAAAAAAAAAAAGACTAAAAAAAAAAAAAAGAATATCCTTACTGTGCTTTGAACTTCTTTCAAAAATAATTTAATTATCTTTGAAAATTTTTTATGGCACACTAGTTGAAAATTAGTACTCTAAGAGGTCAGTAAATTTGAGCAAGGTTACTAATCTCATCAGAGGAAAGAATATTTGTTTCACATTAGTATTTTGTATATTGGATTTTTTTCCCATTCTTGGGATACTTTACTAAGAAGAATTTGTTTTAGTTCCATCCAAGTAAACATAGAAGATGTAAAGTCTCCATCTTTTCTCATGGCTGAATAATATTCCACAGTATACTTATGCCACAGCTTGTTAATTCATTCATGGGTTGATGGGCATTTGGGTTGCTTCCCCAACTTGGCAATTATGAATTGAGCTGAGCTGCACTAAACATTCTGGTGCAAATGTCTTTATGATACAATGATTTTTGTTCTTCTGGGTAGATACCTGGTAATGGGATTGTGGGATCAAATGAAAGGTCAACTTTTAGTTCTTTGAGAATTCTCCATACTTCTTTCCATAAAGGTTGTATGAGTTTGGAATCCGACCAGCAGTGTAGAAGTGTCCTCTTCTTTCCACATCCACGCCAATATCTGCAGGTTTGGGACTTTGTGATGTGGACTAATCTTACTGAAGTTAGATGATATCTCACAGTGGTTTTGATTTGCATTTCTCTGATAATTAAAGATGATGAGCATTGTTTCATGCATGTGTTGGGCTATTCATCTATCATCTTCAGAGAAGTTTCTGTTCAAGTCTCTTACCCCACTCAGAAATGGGGTTGTTAGCTCTTTCCTTGTTGATTAATTTGAATTTGCTGTAGATTCTAGTTATCAAGCCTTTGTCAGATTTATAACATGCAAATATCTTCTTCCATTCCGAAGGCCGTCTGTATGCCTTGGTTGTGGTATCCTTAGCTGTGCAGAAGTTTTTAGCTTGATCAAACCCCAGAAAGAAGATTGTGTGGAAAAAGCTCTTGATAATATTGTCTGGAAAAAGATTTTATGAGGAAGACCCATGTGACAATTGCAGCAATACCAAAAATAAATAACTGGGATATGTTCAATTTTCTCAGGTTGTTTGGGTCTCTCTGAAGTTAGAAAGCTAATATAGAAATCATTTCCTTGTTCCATTGAATTTTATTGTGCTAGTTTCACTTTCTTTGACTGTCTCCATCACTTCTACTTAGTAGTGATCTTAGTACCATTTCCCTCATTTGTAAACTCCCCACTTGCAATTGAGAGGAAGAGCAGTAGAGATTTCCCAAGTGTTTACTGGGGTCTCTTTCTGAAAGTAGAACTGGATTTTGGAAATGGCTTGAGATAAACCACGTATAAAATAACATTTTGTGTCACTTTAGAGAGCAAATAGTCTGACATAAAAAAGTCACTAAATGATAGACTAGTGAGGACAATATACGTGTGTCACAGATCTCCCAGGTGAAGAAATACTGTGGCACACTATGACATTTGGAATCAGATAGTAGGTTTTCATCTCAGCTCCACCAGGTCATGTCATTTTCACATGACAACCAATTTTTGTCAGTTGGATAAAATACTTAAAGCTTGATTTCTTTTATTGGTAAAATGGCTAATTACAATTTTTGGCTTTTAAGACATAGGGATTTTGATTGATAATGTGGAAGTACATGAGGACTTCTATAATTAATCATCTTCCTATATTGACCACCTTTTTACGTTGACTTAGTTTTTACAGACCAGTCATGCACCAGATGTATGTATCACCACAGGAGGCCTAGTTCCTTATGTTAACCACCCCTGTCTGTGAACCAGTTTGTTACAGTCCCTGGGGCTGTCCACTTACAAGGTTTTACTGTACTTTGCAAATTCTGTAGTAAAATACTACACAAATACAAGTTATTAGTGATAATGATGTAGTTATGTGTTAGTCCTAGGATAGAACACAGAGTATTTAATAAACATTCTAACTTTACAGGTGAGAAAACTAAAGCATAGAAAAGTGAAAAGAGATAAAGATTTCCAATAAAGGTGGAACAAGAGGACATTTGAAAATAGACACCAATCTAGTACCAAAGTTTTCTAGTACATTAATTCTAACTATACTATGTGCTGTAAGTCACTAAAAAGTCTATCCTTCTCTTCCATATTTATGATTATAGTTTTTTTAAAAACTAAAAGAAAAACAATGATTATAATAAGTGCTATTATTCTGACCAGATAGAAAGGTAAATCCAATTTGTAAGATAACAAATATTTGCATAAGATTTGTGGTGTTTTTATAAAAACAGGGTCAAGAGAGGATTAGGACAACTGCGGTCTTTTGTTAAAAAATGGTGGGGCTTGGACGACATCCTCAAAATATTTGAAAGAAGAAATATTTAAAGAAGGAATACAATAGATGAGGCATAAAATACATGTACTTTGGACTAATACTTTAGAAACCTGAGAAAAACCAGAGTGTACACTAGTGAGCTATACCAATGCCGTAGGCTGGGTGGCTATACCAATACCAGTAGCATAGGGAGCTATACCAATGCCATAGGCTGGGTGGCTAACACAGCACAGGCACTCATTCCCCACGGTTCTGACAGCTTAGAAACCTAAGATCAGGTGCTGGCAGTCACCTGGCTTCAAACATGGTGAAGTCTCTCTTCCTGCCATAGAGGTGGCCACCTTTTCATTGTGTTCTCTCACACGGCTGAGAGAGAGAGAGAGAGAACAAGCTTGCTGGTATCTCTTGCAGAGATGTCCAACTCAGGAATGGCAGCCCACGTGTGAACTATGTGAGGACTTTTTTGCTTTTCTGTTGTGTATTGTGAAAATTATGCATGCACCTTTTTTTTCTTTTGGCTCATCAGCTTTAATTAGTAACTGTGGATTTTAATGTGTGACCCAAGGCAACTCTTCTTCTTCCAAAGTGGCCCAGAGAAGCCAAAAGATTGGACTCCCCTGTAAGCCTATTAATCCCATTATGAGGTCCCCACCCTCAAAACCTTATCTAAACCAATTTATCTCCTGAAGTTCCCACCTCCAAATATCATCATGTTAGGGAATGGGACTACAGCAAATGATTTTAAGAGGACAAAGTGGCTAGACATGGTGGCTCATGCCTGTAATCTTAGCACTGTGGGAGGCTAAGGCAGGAGGATGGCTTGAGCTCAGGAATTGAGACCTGCCTGAGCCAAAGAGAGACTCCATTTCTACTAAAAATAGAAAAATTAGTCAGGTATGGTGGTGGATGCCTATAGTCTAGTCTACTCAGGAGAAAGTCTGGAAATGGAGGAAGTTACAAATTTCAGGCAGGAGGGTGGCTTGAACCCAGGAGTTTGAGGTTGCTATGAGCTAGGCAGAGGCCATAACACTCTACCCTGAGGCAACAGATTAAGACTGTGTCTCAAAAAAAAAAAAAAAAAAAAAGACACATTCAGGCTATGACTGAGTGAGTACTGGAGTGATTGGTTGTTTAAACAGAATGGAGTAAAGTGTATAATGAAGCCAAACTAAGCTGAAGAACTTGCAACCATTACAAGCAAATGATAATGAACCAGAGAGGGGGTGAATGGACCCTTAGAACCTTAATTATAACCCACGACAGAGACAATGGAAACTGGATGGGTGGTCAGCTAGGAAATAAAGAACGGAAGAATATCTGCCTCTGCAAGAGTAACTGACTCCAGCATTCACCTGTAGTCTTCGTTTAGATTAAGATTCAACCAAGACTTTATGGATAGACATAAATTAAGTAAAATTCTGTGGTAACACCAATTTGGATAAAATGTAATTAGCAATTGACTGTTGTATTCCTCCTAACCTTTATCCGAAAAGGAGAGTAGATCCCTTCCTTTCCAATATCTTCCTAGGTCGGACTCTTGGTGGGGAGATTAAACGAGTGTCAAATAACAAGAACATTTCAAAAACTGCTATCCCTATCCTAGAAGTCCTTAGCATCCAGCTACAGGAACCAGAATCAACTCCTTACTTTCTAAACCAGAACCGAATTTCCACCAGATGGCGCCAAACCCCAGCGGGGACGGGAAGGAAGGTCTTTAACCCTGCAGTGATGCCACTGGTAATAAGGTGGATCAGACCAGGGCACCCAATAACCTGGAGGAAAACAACTCTTTATTTTATGCAATTGTGTTTTGAAGGCAGGATTTTACTTTTGTTAGAATGAATGCTTCTTCCTCACTGCTTCACACATATTTTTTTCAGATAAGATTTCCACATACCAAATTCCTTTTCATTTTGAGTGATCTAGATACTTTTACTGACCATAACACTAAGTTCTCATTCCATTCACTTTTCCAATTTTTAAATTAAAGAAAAATTTCAAGGAAAAAATTTGTTCATCCCCAGAGTTGAACATGTGTCAACTCAGTGTATTATATAACAGCCAATCTCTATCTGCTTGTAAGTTAGTTGACAAGCCAAGCAGTACCCAGGCTCCCAGTGTTCATTATATTTGAAGTTCTCCAAAGGATGATAGACCTTAATTAAGATTGCCAGAAGTTCCGAACATTCAGTCTTCCCTTAAAAGCTATTAGGAATTTGCTTCTTGGGGCTTTATCTACCCAAGGCAGACATTTCCAAAGTGAAACCACCCTTATTCTTTTAACCTCGTTTCAAGAGCAGGAACAGTGAAAGTCCTGGAGTCTTGCTATTGCTTTTTTTGTTTGTTTGTTTGTTTGTTTGTTTGTCGTTGTTGTTATAATTTGGCTGGGGCCGGGTTTGAACCTGCCACCCTCAGTATATAAGGCTGGGGCCCTACCCACTGAACAACAGGCACTACCCAAGGCCTGCTATTGTTTAAGTAATATCTGTTGCAAATAATATAAAATACTATGTTGGGACTTCAGTACTTGCAGCATGGTTTTCACTTCCACCCTATTAACATGATAAGAATCCAAACTGGATGCAACAAACCTCTTTATATTTCTAATATTTTATTGTGAATTCAATTCCTGAAATTCCAACTGGACTATGAGATTTCTATGTGTATATTTACATTTTAAAGTAGACATTTGTAAAAATATTTGTAATGCTACACTAGAAGTGTTCTCAGAGAAAAATCAAAAACACTAATGTTAAAAATAAGAAATCTGTGATATAGAAAGAGCTTGTTGAAAATCATATTGGTGAGAGAGAGAGGACTAGATGTTGGATGTTTGTTCTGACTTCCGCTTGCCTGTGTCTTAAAGGAATTTAACAGCTCATTTTAACAGGAGATCTTATGGACATTCAGGAGTTAACCTGGTGAAAAATAATTCCTCTTACTGGTTTCTCTGTTGCCTAATTCCAGGTTAATCAGACTAATTTGAATCCCATCTTTTGGAGGCTATTAGAGAGATGACCTCTCTGTTGTTACAAAAGTATAGTGGTCAACATTAAAGACACTAAAATCAAGCAAATCTCAGTTTTAATTCAAGCTCCCTGGTTTGCTTGTTATATAATTTTATTTATTTATTTATTTTGGGGGGCAGTTTTTGACCAGGGCTGGGCTTGAACCTGCCACCTTCAGCATATTGGGCCAGTGCCCTACTCCGTTGAGCCACAGGCACTGCCCTGCTGGTTGTATAATTTTAGACAGATTACTTACTGTTACATAATCTCTCTATCTCCTTTAAAAAGGAATAGCAATATTTTCTTTCTTATGGGACTCATCCGAGTTTGAATACTAATATGTGTTTATGATGGAGTCCAAAACATAGGCAATCTACAATAATGTTGGTTAGTGTCACTGTCATCATAACTATTCCAGTCATCCCTGCACTGTTTGTTTTAGGGTAAATAATAACGTGGGTTTACACTAATTTATCATAGCAGTAAAAAGTGAATACAAACTCCTTTTTTTTGGTTTGATAGAGTTTTACTCTGTCACCCTGGGTAGAGTGCCATGGTATCATCATAGCTCACAGCAACCTCAAACTCTTAGAGTCAAGATCCTTTTGCCTCAGCCTCCCCAGTAGCTGGGACTACAAGCACCTGCTATGTCACCTGGCTAGTTTTTCTATTTTTTGTAAACTATTTTTAGTAGAGACTGGGTCTTGCTCTTGCTCTGGCTGGTCTCGAACTCTGAGTTTAAGCAATCCACCAGTCTTGGCCTCCCAGAGTGCTAGGATTACAGGTGTGAGCCACCACATATGGCCTAGTGAATACAAAATATTAACATGCAATTGAAGACCTCAAGTATTAGATTTTTAACTCCTCACTACAGTGTACCAAATGAAACTGAGTAATGGATGAGAAAAGATTAGAGTAATGGGAAATTGCAAATAACATTTACTACAGACTAATTACATCAATAAGAGTGAATAACTAGTTTATAAGTAGTGGAACTATAGAACTCCATTTGAAGAAAACATTTTTTGAAGCATGTTAAAATAATTATTACATGTTCACTATAGAAAGTAAGAAAATATTCAAATAGAAACTTAAAAATCATCCTAAATTTCACCATCTGAAGACAGACAGTTAAGTATGTGTGTGTTTAAAGATAAAATAAAAATATTACATAAACTAATAAAATATTTAAAGGTAAAATCTTGATACATCATCTTCTATACTTTTTTCTTTTAATGTATAAAAACTTGAGAATGAGGAAATAGGCCACATGGCTACTACAAGGAGTAGTGTTCAAGGCAGACAAAATAGTAAGTACAAAGGCCCTAAACTTTAGGGGCACTTGCCTTGTAGATTCTAGGAACATTAAGGTAAGTAGTATAGCTAGAGTAAATGGATGAAAAGAAAGAGTAGATTTTCAAAAGAGTAACTAGTTAGAGGCCTAAAGATGATGGTATCTTAGTTCAGAATGGTGGCAGGGGAATCAGGGAAATGTGACTCGATCTGGATATATTTTCAAATTAAAGCCAAAAGGATTTATTGGTGAATTAGAAATGAGATTTGCTAAAAGACAGTAGTCAAGGATAAGTCCAACTTTTGCATATGGATAATCTGAAGACCAGAGTTGTCATTTACTAGGTTTGGAAAGAATACAGGAGGGCTGGATTTTGTAGGGAGCACAGAGGACCCGGCTCTATTTTGAACTTAGTAAGCTTGAGAAGCACAGTCATAAGTGGAGACATGAAGCAGGTGGTGGTATACATTAATCTTGAGTTCAAGAGAAGAATCTTGACTGGAGGCATGAATTCAGGAGCCAACAGCACGGGCACAGCCTTTAAAGTCATAAAAATGGATAAGATCATCTAGGGGAGTGTAGATGTAAAAACAATTTCAAGGTTGAAGCTGTGGGGCACTTCAACTGTTAGAGTTTAGGGAAATGATATAAAACCAACAAAGGAGGCAAGAAGATTAGAAAGTTGAATCAAGCAATTATGTGAACTGAGTATTCTGAAAAGGAGAGTGTAACAAAACGTATCAAATGCTGTCCCTATCATTCACATCTCGTGAATGAGAAATGACCAGTGGGTTTAGCAAGGTGGAAGTTCTTCACTGTTCTCCCAATTAATTTAGATTTTTTTTCCTTACTTTTGCATTTTTCTTTACATCAGGCATCTCCTCACTCTCAGTAATGACCTGCTACTTACTTCAGTGTGAAAATGGGGGTGGGGGGAGGAATTACACAATCCTGCCAGTGTCTCTGCCTACAATGTACTCACTTTCCTACATGGACAAACTTTCTTGTGCTGTTAACTATAGCCACTCCATCTGTTTATGCAAGATCCCACTTCCCATTGACTATCCATGAACTTTACTTCAGTAATACTCTTTCATCATCATCATCTCCATTTTTTAATTCTCATCAACATACACATTTCTAGAAGTAAATGTATTGGACAAATGTGTATGCACTTCTTAAAGAATGCACAGAACCATTTTTTGACTGAAGTGATTCAATAATAATTATCACTCTTCATGTAATTTCATAAAATCTCTGATCTCCAATAATTCATTTATTCAGTATCAGAATCCACCTGTCTTGAGATCTAACTTTCTTTTAAATGTGGAAAAGGTTACTGACTTAACTCTGAGTATGAGTTCAGTCCAAGTTTCTACCTAACCATAAGTGTAGACCATTGGCTTTCAGGCCATCACCACTATCTGGTGATTGACAATGATTCTTTTTTTTTTTTTTTTTTTTTTTTTGACAATGATTCTTATTACAAAGACATGGAAAGAAAGGGCACTAAATCTAATTCAAATCTAATTCCACTATCACACAGGCCTGGAGTGGCCTGACGCTTTCCTTTGATGTGGCTCCTTCAGCCAAAATATCTTGTCTATACTCAGGAGTAAATAGTTTATTTTCAGTTTCAAGTATTGGGCTGGGTAGTAGCATTAAAAACAGTGGATAGTATCCAACTTCTTTTCTCAAGAGATTTAAAGTCTAGGAAGGATACCAAAATGCAAAGAACTCATTCTAGAGCAGTGTGATTAGTTCTTTAATAAAGTGTTATGGGTACATACAGACGAGAAAATTAACTCAGCTTAGAAAAAGCAGAAAATGTGGTCTAAAGAACACTTATGTTTAAGGAGAGAAGAAGATGAGGAAGGAGAAAGCAGAAAGGCCGAGGGAAACCAAAGGGTTCTGATGTTGTGGAAACGAAGGTTCAGAAATGTAATTCTGGACGGTGAAGTGATATAAGTTAGAAATGGGAAGATAACAGGCCAGTTTATAGGGGAGATGAAAATCAAATTTCACAGCAGAATTTTGACAAATTCACCTCAGAGAACTCAGAGAAGCTAGTTTTTAAAAACCACTTTATTATTCTGCATAGAGCACTGGTGTAGTCACTGAGTACGCACCTGTTCACTAGGAGTAAATGACCTTGTTCACAGGTCACAGGTCACCAAACAAAAAAGAGAAACAGACACAGTATCCTAAAATGGAAATCTGGAAAAGAAAGTAAAATCATCATCTTCGAATAGTTAGATTTCCAAGATAAAGTTGTCTTGTTCTGAAGGTTACTGCGCCGTTTCTGGCTGTTTCTGGCGATTGCTTGAGTTAACATTGGCTTGGTTGCAGGATGTCCTTCAACAACTTTGAATGTGAAAGAAATTAGCCAACAACCACAATATTTAGTCTACATAATATCAAACAATCATGTCTTTCATTGAATTGAGGGATTGTTTTGGCATCCACAATCCATCCCATCTATAACCATCTGAAGAATTGATTTTTGAACCAAAGGCACTTTGGGCAGACTGTGAAACTGTGAACTACATTTAGTGCTCCAACACGCCAGAACAGGACGCGCTGAGAGGCCAGCATTTCAGAGCTCTGACGAGGGACAGCCCTGGCAGCCACCTGCAGTGGGCCGTTTGCCCAGAGTGCCCGACACTTTACCGTTCTGTGCCCACTTTCTTGTGCCTTGGCTTCTTTTTCCTCCCCTTCCATCAAAAGACTGAAGGCTGAAGCTGGTAACTACCTCAGGAGAGTAACTACCCCATTTTTTCCCAGAGAGGATCTCATGTCAATCAATTTTAACATTAGATAAGTACATTCCTTGTATGTCAAGTTATTTGCATTTTTAAGTCTTAGCATAAATGTCCTGTCCACTCTTAAAGAATTTAGAAATAAAAAGGAAAATTTTATATAATAGAAGAAGATCCTTCCCAGGACCTCTGAGTACACAACCCTATAGATTTCAAATCTAATTGAACTTAGGAGCCTACGGGGTGGAGAAGTCTGATGGAGGCATAGAATCATTATTCTTAAGTTATTCTTTAGCCAGGCGACATCTGTTATTGAAGGCCTGCCCTGCTTCCAATTGCTGTTTCCTGACAGCAAACACCTTGCTTTTTCTTTCAGGGATGACTAATCCCCCACTTTACCTGTGTGGTTTGTGTAAGATTCACTCTAACTCTGGCTCCCAAAATACACATATGAATTAGTCTAATTAATTTGAGCACCCAGAATTCCCTTGGACTCATAGTTGAGTTCTTTTATTAGGTAAACCAGGAGACTGTCGTGTCAGGGAAACAGGCACATGGACACCATTCTGGGCAGGGCAATCCGGAGCCAGAGAAACTCACCTTGGGACTTTGCATGGACTGACAGGGAAGAAAAGTCTCTTTTTTCTTTCATTATGAGTGGAATGTATGTAGATGGAACTACTTGCTGTGAAGAGAAAGAACATGTGTAAAGTTGAAGCCTAGAAAGGAAAATGGAGTTAAGAAAGAGCAAAAAGTGTTTCCCAGCCTTGAGGTCTCATTTGGGTCACAGGTCTTTTCAGTTATGGGCATCAGTAATTTTTAATCAGTTTGGGTCATTTACAACTAAATAAATCATCAAATATTACAACAATTTCTATTTGGTTGGACTTTGTGATGATGCCCAGATGTTTTGCCCTGCAGAAGCTCTCGGGCTCCAGACCGCCACAATGACCCCTTTACTATTCTTAAATGTTTCTGTTTTTGGTCCCCCCAAAGCCTGATATATTTTTTACATTTATGTAACATGTATTTATATAGTAATTACTCCTATATAAATGACTCCACAAATATTACCTCATTTAACGAGGTTAGCAATCTCCTGAGGTAGTTACTAGCTTCGTCCTCTTTTCATAGATGAGGAAACTTTCCCAAGATCACACAGCTACTTGAGGGGTCAGGGAGGAGAGGGAGGGAGTTTCCACCACGGAGAGGCTCAAAATAAGCATCTGAGGAATTCAAAAATTAATATTTCTGGGGTCTGGGAGGCTCTGGATTGAGGTCTGGGCATCAGTAATGAGCTAACTAATGTTTAAGTTATAGATGCGATTTGCTGAAACTAGAGTCGGCAGCACGGCTCCTGCCTGTATGAATCTTCATACTGTGAGAGATGGAAGGCAGCCGAAGCAAAGGGATTTACATTGAAATAACTACAAATGACCCAATTTTATCTTCTTATTCTTGCTAAACTAAGGGTAAAATGAACTTTCCATCCATAACTTGTACCTGGCTGAGGTAAACTTCATAGCAATACTGTTCATTTACATATTGTCTGTCTTTAAGGGATATAATCTACTTGAAACTTGGTTCTTCCGTCTCTTCCTGGACTCTATGAAGACAGAAGCAATGTCTAACTTTTCCTTCCGCCTCCTACTCCTTTAGTACCATGTACATTCCCTGAACTTTTGTTTAGTTCTTAGAGGTCAGAGACCTGTGATGCTTTTAGAGAAATGTATAGGTAAAATTGGGAGAAAAGTTGTGAAGACACCTTAAAAGTTATAGTGAAAATATTTTGCTTTTCAAACTTTTATTTTGCTTCACTTTTGATGAAGTACAGTCTTTCCTATCTTGGATTGCTCGTGTCGCATAATTAATGCCCTTTTCTCCTCCCATCCCCACATCCAGAATTTATTTATTTTTTTTTTCTGATTTCGTAAATTCCCTTTTTCTCCAGAATTTTTTTTAAGTGTTACCATCCCCACTAAGGGTAAATTCAGAGATTTGCATGCTTAAGGTAGAAGAGAATTAATACTTGAAGCTGCTTGATTTCTAATTTACTCTCTCTTGGGAGAAATTAGAAGACAGTTTCCTGAAATATCAAAATATTATTTAAGCTTTTTTAAAAAATGAGAATTAATCTATGATCAGTATCTGTATTCATATTCCTGGTAAACATAATCTGAGTATCTAAATGTTTCAGTTTATTTTATTGTGTGTGGTTTTTTCACGGTAGGTATATATTTTAGCATGCGCTTTTAAATATGAGATTTTTCCTAAATAAAATCAACAAATTCTTGTAAAAGTTTCACTAAGCTCACACAGCCTAATGACACTCTGTCTCCCCCATTACTCAGCCTTTCCACAAATTATTTTATCTTTTTTTTTTTTTTTCCTGAGACAAAATCTCCTTCTGTCACGCTGGCTACAGTGCCCATAGCATCAGCCTACCTCACAGCAACCTCATACTCCTGAGCTCAAGTGATCCTCCTGTCTCAGCCTTTCTGGGACTATACTATAGGCATCCACCACAATGCCTGGCTAATTTTTCTATTTTTAGTAGATATGAGGTCTCACTCTTGCTCAGTCTGGTCTCAAACTCCTGAGTTCAAGGAATCCTCATGCCTCAGCCTCTTAAAGTGCTAAGATTGCTGGCATGAGCCACCACATCCAGGCCATGTTATCTTTTAAATGAATTCATTTCAAAACTTAGAAGAACATTGAGTTATTGATTAAAGTGGTGGACATAGCAAATAAAAACTTTCTATGTTGCCATCGTTTAAATTTAGCAAGAATGCATAGGCTTTATTAATTATATCTTTTTAAAATTAATTTATTTTTTTATTTCAGTTTAATCTGAGGGTACAAACAACTAGATTACAATGTTTACATTTGTTAGATGGCATCCCTGTTGCAATTGTATCCCATACCCAGGAGGTGTACCACACTGTGCCCCTTAAGTGGGAGCATACTGATCCCCCTCCTATACCCCCTCCCCACCTCATTCCCCCTCTGCATCTTGAATTGCATTGAGATTTTCTCTTGTGTGGGTGTATATTAGATCTTCTGCTAGCATCATGTTAGTATTGAGTACATTACTCCCTCTCCCCACCTCATTCCCCCCTGCATCTTGAATTGAATGAGATTTTCTCTTGTGTGGGTGTATATTAGCTCTTCTGCTAGCATCATTTTAGTATTGAGTACATTAGATACTTGCTTTTCCATTTTTGTGATACTTTACTAAGAAGAATGTGTCTTAACTCCATCCAGGTTAATACGAAAGATGTCAAGTCTCCATCTTTTTTATGGCTGAATAGTATTCCATGGTCTACATATATCACAGTTTATTAATCCATTACTGGGTTAATAGCACTGAGGTTGTTTCCACATCTTGGTGACTGTAAATTGAGTCATAAGTAAAAAATCTAGTACAAATGTCTTTATGATAAAATGAGCAATCTCATCTATCACTGAGCAAGAGACATGAACAGAACCTTCTCTGAAGAAGACATATGACTGTCCAACAAACATATGAAAAAATGTTCATCATCTCTAGAGAAATGCAAATCAAAACCACCCTGAGATATCGCTTAACCCCAGGGAGAATAGCCCACATCACAAAATCCTAAAGTGGAAGATGTAGGTGCAGATGTGGAAAGAAAGGAAGACTTCTTCAAAATTGTTGTGACTATAAACAATATAGTTTCTTTGGAAAGAAGTACGATGGTCCTCAAAGAACTTAAAATGCCTTCCATTTGATCCTCATACCCATTACTAGACATCTACCCAGAAGAAAAAAAGAAAGAAAAAACCATTAATTGTATCTTAATTCAAAAAGGATAATCAGGCAAGGTAATATATAAATATAAAATTAACACTTGAAGCTTATAATCTATGAGGGGGAATGAACTGAGGTGTCTCCACTCAGTCAAAAGCAATCCAAAGTTTTGCTGATGAGTTAGTTTTTTCTTTTTTCTTTCTTTTTTTTTTTTTTTTTGTTAAATCATAGCTATGTACATTATGATGAGTTAGTTTGACTTGTGAAAGACAGCAGGTATATATCCATATCCACTTTTGATTAAGAGGAAAATATAGCAAAACTATATTCTTACTTACTGAAGGATAATACAGTATAGTAAGTAGCATTTAGTGATCTTTCGACATAACACCAGACTCAACGATTTGCTTGATTGATTGTTGAAGCTTTTGTTATTTGTGTGTGATGAAAGAGAATTTGTTAGCTAGTGGTATCCAATGATTTTCTGATTTACACCACAGGGGGCATATTCAACAATTAGATTGCCCTCCGCAAAGTAGATTCTTTATTGAATAATGACTCATTGCTTATGCTTTCTCTAAAGAAAGTGAAGATATTCAATTTTCTTTTCTGTTTTTCACCACAGAAATTTCTGGCATTTCTGTTGAGTATCTCCCCAGCCCATCCATTTCATTCTGGCACCCTTTCTCCTGCGTTGACATCTTCTTGTGGTTCTTGGATTAGCGTCATGTACGGGATTAGGAATACCAAGGATATTAACAGCTTTGAAACTACAATAATGTGGGAAATATATCTGCTTAAACTTTATTTGCTGAGTGGGCTGGCTAGTCCCAGGTTGAACAGTGAAACAGATGAAATATGCCATTTCCCCTGATACCAGGCTCCTACACAGTTCATAAACGTCTTGAGTTTTTAGTGTATGTAAGGCACTGCGCTAAGTGGTCAGACTCCAAAGATGGATGAGTTATTGTTATGAGAATCTCTGCAAGCCCAGAAAGTTCTTCTGTAAGTAGTGTCTCTTACATACACCATATACCTCAGTTTGCTCTGAACCATCTCCATTTGCTCCTCTTGTACCAATATTTATACTCCATATTACTATCAGTGAACCTGGTTTGATCTACATGCACGTGCATATAAATATACAGAGGGTGCCAAAAAATCTGTACACATTTTAAGAGAGGAAAAAACTGTATTAAAATTATAATACTTAATATATACTTTACAATAAATGATGAATAAAAGTCACATTTAGCACCTCTTGTAACTGCGGAAGTCAAACGTGAGTTGAGTATTAACAAATTCAAAACAGTTGTTTCCTTTCTTAAAACATGGATATATTTTTTTGGTACCGTCTATATTTGCCTTTTATCCATATGGTATCAGATACCTTCACAAAGAAAATGACACTGATATTAATAAGACCTTAATTATGGCTTTTTCTTAATGGTATTAACTTGCATCCAACAATGACTTTATGCTAAGAAATAATTTTTTCAATTCATTATTCTGAAATCTGGTAAACATACCAAAAAATTGAAAAATATTGAAAAATAGTCCAAAAAAGTCCTTAATCTTCAGCCAGACTCCCCGAAATTTACCATTTTGTAGAACCACAGTAAAATGATAAAAATCAAGAAGTTAATATCGACACAGAACTATTCTTTAATCGATAGACCTCATTCAAATGTTGCCAACTGTCCCACTGATGTCTCTTTTCCTGGTCCAGGAACCAAAAAGGATAAAGCAGTGCTTTTAGTTATAAATTCTGCATAGTCTAGTTTATTTCCGGAATAGCTCTTAGGACTTTTTTTTTTTTAATTTCAAGAATTTGACACTTTTGAACAGCACTAGCAAGTTACTTTATAGAATATCCCTTAATTTCATATTATCTGATTTTTTTCATGATCAAATCAGGCTATGTATTATTAGCAATAATACCATAAAAGAGATATAGTATGCTCACTGCATCATATCAGAACATGTTAATAGAACTTCTTTAATTATATTACCCAGGCAAATTTTCTATTGTTTCATGATTATCGTACACACATTTGTTTTTCTTGAAATTTATGTAAGAAAGCGGTTTATGTATGGCATTGCAATTCTCTCTGTTGGTTTTATAAACCAAAGATTTGTACTGTCATCCTAGAAGGAGGTTGACTGTGGGAACAGTTAATCCACTTACAAATTAAGCCCACGTGCATAAACTGGAGTGGCGAGCTCTGATATAGAAATCTCATTCCATAAAATCTCATTTTATCTACAACTCCAGCCAGAAGAAGCAACCACCAGAGACAGTACTCCCTGTATTTGCCCTCAGCACATACATGGCCCTGAAGAGCCAAAAGAGTGAAGTGTGTGGGGAGTATTAGCCAAAATTTATTTAGTATTTAGAGCTGTGTTAATGCCAAATAAGAGTGGAGGATTTTTCTAGATTCAATAATAAACCTTGCCATTAATAAACATTGCCCTCTTCAAAAGGTTTTCTCCCTTTCCCTGAGGAAGGTACTCTTAAAAGTCATCGTCTTTAGCATATCTCATTTTTTGTGTGTATAATTACTCATTCATTGGATTGGTTTTTATCCTAAAAAAGATCATAAGAGAAACATTATCTAGATTATCTGTAACATCTTCTTTATCAATCTCATAAGGATTAATTTAGTATAGCCACTCAACATTAAATTAACTCCATGTTATATCACAAAGTAATGTATATATTCAATTGTTGGGGTAGAGTTTTTGTTTTCTTCCAAAGAAAAAAGCTGTAGCTATTCATTCAAAAAAATGTGATAACTTATGTTTGGATAACAAGTTCTTAAGGCTTACAAAGGGAAAATAGTCAATATTTTTATCCAGAGATTTCTAGAAAAATAGTATGATGAACGTACAATGTTTGTGCAGATTTTTATTTAAATATGTTTTTAAGGAAAATGTACTTTGTTTACTAAAAAATGTCCAAATAAAATTGAGGGTTCTACTGCATATATTCTTACAGCAGAGCTGCTTTGTCAATCTCCATGTATTGTAAACTAGGGGAAGAGATGGGCACGTGGCCAGCAAAGCATGTACATAAGAGCACTTGTGAGCAAAGAGATGGATGAATCTGTGTGATTATGCATCTGCCTCTGAACTTAAGTTCTGATCCCCCGTATTTGCATTGAATGATGGACTGGAGGGGGAAAAAATAACTTGTATACACACTGTCTTAAAAAAAAATTAAAGCCTCTTATAAAATATAAATATTGAAAATTTTTAAATGTTAAAGCAATTTTTTTATTTTACCAAAATACAGACAGAAACAACTCTAATGATTTTATTCAACTAAATTTATACCAAAAGGAACATTAAAATTGGGGCCGTATGTTCATGGCATGGGATAATCAGATCAGAATAAAATAGTAGGAGGTTCTGGTTTGTCACAACTTAATTATGTTTTTTACGAGCACAGAGATCAGAATTTCCAGTCCTACATTTTATGGTACTGTTTTTAACTAGCAGCAAAAACCAAATTACTCAAACGGTTGGTTATATTAAATTCAGACATGATTCTGTAGACACGGTATAAGGAGTATAGTTATAACTTGACAGGTTAACAGTCAATTTTGAAAGATATCTATTTTCTTTCAAAACCATGTCTAAATAAAAATCTCCACAAAAATTGTCCACTCATCAGAACATTTTTCTATGAATCTTTGGATAAAAAGTATTTATTACTTTTCCCTTTTAAAGCCTGAATAACTTAAGTTGCTAGTAGTATTTTCTCTTGCAATATTGTTAAACATTTTGTGTTTGATTCCCACTTTCCATCGATTTCAAATTTAAATATTAATAATGAAAACTTTGTGTTATTGGTAAATTATTTAAATTCTCTGGAATTCAGTGTCTTATATGAGGTATATGAGGGAGTGAACGCTTAACTTAGAAGTTTGCTACGAGAATTAATTGGATAATGTATACAATATAATGTATACAAAAGCACCTCCCATTTTGCTTCATAAAGAATAGAAGTTTCTTTTCTGACTTTCTTTTTTTAGTTACAATATAACAGTGATATTTTATCTTCTTTGTCTTTTTCTGATAATTTCATTGGATTTAAATTCGCATCCACTGTAACAGTCTGGAATATCCTTGACCTTTATCATTCCAGCTAATTTTTTTTTCCTGTTTATTAGAGAGCTCTACAAACTATTATTCACAAATCATTATTTCTCATGCCATTCTCTGAGGTGTGAGCATCTGCTAGCTGCTAACAGAGGGTGCAGCTGTTGTTCGGAGACCTTCTGTGTTGTGTTGCCAAGCAACTGCTGCAAACCAAATCCCGGGGCAGGTTGCTTGCCCGGGCGCACCTGCCTGCCGACCCAGCTATTTATTTAATTAAAAATCTGTTCCTGTACAACAGCTTGGCCAGAAAGGCAACAGCAGCAATCGATTACAACTGTATTAAATGACCTCCCCATATTGTGGCATTGACTATTCATTGCAAACCAAAAGTGTCTCTGACCACCGCCACATACTCTTAATGATTTTGCAAAAAGTGTGTAAAAGCAAAGTCTAGATGGAATCTACATGCATGTCAGTGAAACTGAAAGCAATCTGTCAGGAACATCACTCCATGTAATAAAATGTGCCAAAAATAAAATGTTTCAGCAACAAAAGAGCTTCTAACAAGAGGACACTGCATTTTTACATTCCACAAGAAAAAAAAAAAAAGATTTAAAAATGTATTTACTCTTGATTGAAAATTTGAAAAAAATCAATGTTTTCACAGCCTATGTTGCATTCTTTTTCCTTTCAATTAAGAAAAAAATGATCACTTCAGGTAATTAACATTCACTCATATTACACTGGTTTCCTATTCCCATACTGTTCTTCCTATTTTCAAAAGTGACAGAGGCTCTTTTATGTCAACAAGATGGTATTAGAAATAAAATCGTCAAGAATTAATACCAATTATTGAAACGTCTTTTAAAACCCAAGACTGATCTGACAGTGCTCAGTCCTCTTAAGCTCATTCCAGTTCCCTTTCTCTCCTAGAAACAAATATAACATCAAGAGAAATAAGGTCTCAGCCAGGCACAATGGCTCAGACTGGTAATCCTAGCACTCTGGGAGGCCAAGACAGGAGGATCCCTTGAGCCCAGGAGTTTGAGGTTGCCATGGGCTAGTCTGATGTTATAGCATTCTAGCCTGGGCAATAGAGTAAGATTCTGTCTTTAAAAAAATAAACAAATAAATAGTGTGAATTGCGATTGCATGACAGATTTATTTTTAATATAGTAAGGTGAAGACTTTAAAGTCAGAACTCCAAAAATGGAAGTATTTCTAAATTTTATGGTAACTACTAAAATCAATAAAGGTCTTAATTAAGAATTTAATGTTTGGGTTCAGTGCCTGTAGCTCAGAGGCTAGGACACCAGCCACATACATGGGAGCTGGCAGGTTTGAATCCAACCCAGGCCTGCCAAACAACAATAACAACTACAACCAAAAAATAGCCAGGCATTGTGGTGGGCACCTGTAGTCCCAGCTACTTGGGCGGCTGAGGCAAGAGAATAGGTTAAGCTTAAGAATTGGAGGTTGCTGTGAGCTATAACGTCATAGCACTCTACCAAGGGTGACAGCTTGAGACCCTGTCTCAAAAAAAAAAAAAAAAAAAATAGAATTCAATGTTTGTTATACCATCAAGAACAGCATAAATTATCATTTAAAAGCCTAGAATGCATTCCTTTTGAGTCATGTATAAATAATCTGTATAAAGGAAGCTTGTTCACAGAAAAGGTAATAAATACAAACAAGAACAACTTGGTATTAAGGGGAGCTCACGTTTAAAAAATTTAAGAGAGTGTGCATGTTGGGTTTTAAACTGAGAGTCAAAATGGGGACTAAAAACTAAAAAAAAATTTGCCAACTTGTCACTGTTTCCCTGCTTTACTGCATTTTATATTTTACCCAATTACACAGCTCCAGGCTACTGTTTTGACTACCTGCTCCTTGCCCCTGCCATATTTATATTTATGTAGTTGAGATTGATATTATATCTATTGCTTATGGAAAATGCTTAATCTTTTAGGTATCTCATGAACATAAGACACTGCAATTTCACAATGTCTACTGTCAATGCAAATTTCAAAGGTGGATCTGCTGCGAACTTACAAGTTTAATCTTCATTTTATTTCTACTAATCGTTGCTCTAGTCAGCTCTCTAGTTTTAAGGATGCTAACATCAGCCAGCCATAGTTCTCTATATTATGCCTACTTAGTGTATTTCTTGCCCTTTTCTCCTCATTCCTTTTCCTTCTAATAAAACATATCACAGATCTTTTAATGGATGTAATTTAGGGGCCCAAAGCCATTTTAAATCTAGAAAAGTTACATTTTCTTTTAGTCCAGATTGGTGATTCTTGACAGTACAAAGAAAATAATACTTGACCTTATTTTTATTTGCTTTTCTAACATAAATAGACCAGTAATAGTACTAAAACATACATATGAAAATACTGTTCTCATATCAAGTTCCAAAAATTTAATTTTTTCTGCTTTTGTAGAAATGATTCTTCAAAACCCAACTAAAGATCCACATCTTCTCCAGCAGGTTTCAATCCCCCATCTAGCATTCAACATTTAGGTGCAAATGTCTCCACTCTTTCAACTAGTGTTTGGATTATTAATTAAAAATTATACCATACATTCCTTCATTCAACCAGTTCTAATCCAGGATTTTGCCAAAAATAAAACAATGTATTTCTTTGTAACTTCAAAGATTTTAAAGCTATAACAGGAGTTATTAATTGGGGATGGGGAAAGTGAAAAGTATTGCTAAAGAGTAGAAATCCCCCCAAAATTATAAGAAGGTTGTACTTTTGTGACTGGAAGTATTAGTATTCTATTAACCATATTTATAAAATATGTATTTCTCCCAGACAAACCAACCTAAGTGGTCCAGAAATCCTTCAAACTTCACATCCACAAACCTGGACACTAAATCTGTCTCCAAGCCTGCTTCTCTGTGCTCAACCTTAATTTCACCACCATGCACCTTGATACTTATTTCAGAACACCTGAGAACCATTTGTTATCACTTTTCTTTTGTCATACAAATTGCATTTATGAAAAAAACTTCACTGCCCTAAATTAATACCTGGTGTTCATCTTTAATAGTACCAGATAATTACAACAGTCTCTAGCAGTCTCCCCTTCCAGTCTTGACTGTCTCTGCTGACTGCTCTGTTGCTAGACAGATATTTGCTGACTGCTCTGTTGCTAGACAGATATTTCTAAAACACATCTGGTCAAGTTACTTTCCTACTTGAATGTCCAAAGGCTCCTTATTCCATTCATAAGAAGTTTAAAGTTCTTACCATGGAGTACATGGACTCCTGAAAAACTGGTCTTAATTTTAAATGTGCAGCTTAAAATTACTTCCTTTGGGAAAAAAAAAAAATTTAGTTTTTCTAAGAAGTTCTACCCAGTTCCCCCACATAAAACTTAACACTCCATTCTTTGTGTGTCTCCCTCATTCATTTATCTTCCTATCATGGCACTTATCATGGCTTAGTCATATGGTGTCAGTAAACACTTGTTAACTAATGTCTTCACCAATCCGCCACTAACTGTGACAGCTTCTCCCACTTCAATTCCTTCTCTCAGCTGTCTTACCTCAAACTGAGTCCTTATAACTAAAGTCATTCAAGAGATATGGAACCTTGTCATAAATGACTAAGTATATTTTAGGATAGAGGAATAAGAACAGTGTTCGCTGATAAGAATGATGTGATTATTCTCAACATATAAAACAATAGTTAACAAGCCTATGAAGTTACCAGGATATTGGGAAACAATTTAAAAAATAAACCAAGATCAGAAGAGACACAAATGAAAGAGAGACTAGAAAAACAGTACAAAGACAAAGGGACAATGACATGATGAGGTGGCTTTTTGAAAAGATAAAATCAACAAACTTTTAGCTAGATTAAGGAAAAAAGGGAGAAGACTCAAATAAATAAAATCAGAAATGAAAGAGCAGACATCAAAACTGATAATTGCAGAAGTACAAAATATCTTAAGAGACTACCATGAGTATGCCAAGAGATTGGATAACCTAGAAGAAAAAGATAAATTCCTAGATCCATACAACCTACTAAGGCTGAGCTGAAAATCTACACAGGAATAATACATAGGGAGACTGAAAGTAATAAAAATTCTCCCATCAAAGAAAAACCCAGGATCTGCTGGTTTCATTACTGAGTGTACCAAACATTTAAAGAACATTTAAACGATTCTTCCTGAAGTCTTCCAAAACATAAAAATATAAATAAAAAATAAATGTTCCAGAGCACCAATATATACTTGCTACACTAGAGTTAAGAAAGTTTCCCAGTGTTGACAGCCTTGTGTAAGACCACGGTTAAATATGGGCATCTTTTCACATAATTTACAAAACATACATTAACAGAAGATTAATCTTCCCAGTGTGAGTGATATTATTTTATTTATTTATTTTATTTACTTTTTTTTTTAGCCATTTATTCACATTTATTGAGATGCTAGTTCTATGATATTCACACAGGAGTGTTTTAAAGTTAGTTGTATTTCTGGAATGTACAAACGATTGAAACATGCAACAATTAAGTATGCGGCATCAACTTGTTGGAGTTGCCCAACTCTACCACTTTACTAGCTGCGTAACTTTGGGCACTATTTAACTTCTTTTTTTTTATTATTATTATTAAATCATAGCTGTGTACATTAGTGAGTCAAGGGGTACAATGTGCTGGTTTCATATACAATCTGAAATATTTTCATCAAACTGTTTAACATAGCTTTCATGGCATTTTCTTAATTATTGTATGAAGACATTTGAATTCTGCATTTAGTAAGTTTCGCCTGTACCCATTCTAAGATGCACTGTATTATTTTATTTTTGATATGTCATCTGGAACAGCCCATGGGAGTTCCTATTCCTCCAAGCCACATCCTCAGGAACTGACACCCTGGGGGCACTGCTCACTCCCCTGCCATTCTTCCCAGGGAACAGGATCAAGTAATGATTTATCGCCAACCCAAATCAACGGTGGAGGGTTAGTAGAATTACACAGTGAGGAATTGGAGAGTAGGCATCAGAGAAAGTAGCTAGAGCCCTGAGCTCGCTTCCCTTTGCAAGCCCTCTTCCCAGCAGGAACCAGTTTGATAGTTTAGAAAAACTATTCTCAAATCTCTTCCATGTTGTGGATTCCCTAAGGATTGAATTACATTTTTTGTACCGAAAGTGTAAAGGGGGAAAGAAAGAAAAGGAAAGGAAAAAATGAACAAACAAAAAACCCTTATTTTATACTCTTCAGCATTTATTTGTGTATTTGTTGAACTAACACCAAGATGTTTTACTTAAAAAGTGTGCCAGCTATTTCTTACACAGTGGGGGTAGCACTAGAGAGATATAGAATGACTAAGTGTCTTGTCAGTGTACGAGGTCTGACAATTAAGTTTGCAAGACTTTTCATCCTAGAAAATGTGCTACCCACCTCATTGCTGAATATCACGATGGTCACCTTCAAATCACTCCCCGTGGGAAGCTATGAATGCACTGACTCCAGCACCTAGTCCACCCTACAATGGAATTTTGAAACTCTTTTTTGTAAAGTAGCCCCCAGAGCTGTCCTTGTAGGAGATCTGACAATTAATTTTGCAAACTTGACCTATTAAAAGTGCTGCACATCTTATTGCTGAATATCACTATAGTCACCTTTGAAGTACTCTCCTTGACCATCTGGTGATAAACAGTAATTTAACAAGGAGGTATGTAGCACCTTTTCTAGGACACACATATCATAATCTCTTTCTTCATCTAAGCTCCATGATAGACTCATGGTAAAAGGTGTATAAGACCTGATCTCTATCCTTGAGGAATTCACAAACAATTACAGTGCCTTATGATAATTATTATGGGAAGTCTGGAGGGACACCAAGGCTGATGCTTGATCTGAGAGTTCAGGGGAAGGATGTACAAGACTTTTTCTAATGAACAAAAGTGATAAGGACATTTCTACCAATGGAAGTTGAGTACCCAAAGGGGTGTTAAATAATGTGGTGGTTTATGAGAAATGAGTAGAAGCCGATACACTTGGCACTGAGTATAAGGGAGTAGGCTGTGATCATATGGAAATTATACTACTTGCTACCAGTGGTGACCCTGAAAACTTCATTTACTTAATTTTTCTAAATTTCCATTTTCTCTACAGTAAAATGAGGATTACATAATAAAATCTTTTTCATAGTAATGATAAATTGCATAGTATGTAGGTAAAGGGCTTAGCACAGTACCTACCCAGCACTACTTATCAAAGTACCATTTAATGAATGATAGCTTTACAGTAGTTCATCTGTGATTAGATCACAGAATTATAGAAATGAGTGACGGAGTATGAATCTGGAATTAGATATGGCTAAATCAAAGATGACCTTAGGCCAGGCCGTTCCCCCCCCCCCCCCAAAAAAAAAACCCACTGTGTTCTCAAACCATACTGTTAAATATCTTTTGTCTTTTTATATTTTACAATGGAATAGAATTGATTTTGAGAATCTCCTCTGATATTTAAAAGAAACAAGTACCTCACAGACATGAAGCCTCAAAGAAAAACCTGAAAAAGACATCTTTTAGGTAATGTAGTGAGGCATATTTACACAAATGACTAAGAGAAATGTATTTGTAAAGAAAAATTGTACTGTAAAGTGACCTCAAGGTAAGTAAACAAGAAAAGGATAATATAATGCCCCCTTTACCATATGTTATTGTGTGTCTCACATAAAAATCAATTAAAAAAAAAAAAAACATGCAATCTTACAGCTCTCATGCCATATACTATTGATGTTGATTTTAAAATTCAGAGCAACCTATGACCTCAAGTTTAACTTAGATGTCATTACTACTACCTATCAGAACAGGAATGATGTTAGCTTCTGTCATTTGAGTAAGTTGTCTTCCCTTTCATGTGACATGTAGTTCATTTCAAAATTGCAATCACTACACCTTTTCATACATACATGTGAGGACTTCCCCAGCCTTCTTCTGATTTCTGTTGTTTTATCTGTATTTAATCTAGTCCTGCACTCCACTTCAAGATGTATCAATATCATTAATTGACTTAAATAAATTTATCAGGAGAAATCTTTTTCTTTTTTCAGAAATATGTATGAGAATTGCCACCTGTTCATAGATTCTGAAAATGTGTTATTGTAGGAAATAAGTTTTATTTCCAGTTGGCCATTTGACATTGAGTAACCATTTAGGCTACTTGGGTTAAGTCTGTACACCTAGAAATCAATTAAATAATTGATTAATAATAAATCAATTAAATAATTGTACTCTATGATCCATCCCAGAGATGAAGCTTTGTGGATGCCATAATTTTATTTTTATCAAGTCAGTAGATAAATTCTGGTAAAAAAAAAAAATGGGGCATAACTTAACACCACTGAAAAACCAACAAAAATGTCTTTGAAAAGGGTGTGTCAATACTAAAGTTGTCATAGTTATTCACTTTAGAATTCATGTAATAAACAAAACGTATAGAAATTTCTTTGGGGAATGCATGATGTTAGTTTTATTTTGATTACTCTAAATGACACTAAAAACCCTAGCTTTTCAAAATAAGCAAAAAGCTCAAGTAATTTAGAGCAACTCGGGAATGAACATTTAAGGTTTATCAGGCACTCAGAGTATGTTTCCCGTCTTTATTAACCATATCCTAATTTTTCTCTGGGAAACTCCCTGCTCCCCTACTCAGTCCATGTGTTTCTCAAAGGAATGAACTGCACTCCTCTGTCCCAGACACTGTCATAGTCCACTGGTCCTTGGAATTAATGAGGGTGAATATCTGACTCAAACAATCAAATCAGAGTAAATCTTAGGACTATAACTAAAACAGTGGAAGAGACACCATCTATTACCCATAACACAGGGCCTTGAACAACAAAGAAGGAGAAGCTTCCAGAAGTCCCCAGCCTATGGCTGAGAATGGAGCTCACTCAGAGGAAGAGAACTCAAGACCGATCCCAATGTGAGTTTATCAACCTGAAAGAAGCTTTACCCGTAAAGCATTCACGTCAAATGGCCAATAGTTTTATTCTTACATCCATTTGAATTGGGGTTTCTGCAACTTTCAAGCAAAATAGTATGTAATTTTTACAAACACGGAATATATGTTAATTACTGTTTGTAGTTTTAGATACAAGAGCTATTGCTGTGATAAATTGAGTAACTTCTACAAATATATGGTTTGTTAAAAATACACTACCAATATGTGCATTCATTCAAATTTATTCAAAGGAGTAATTTAATAAGCTTTCTCATACATTCTGAGAGAATAAAAAAACATTTAAAAAACTTAGAATATTTTGCACCTCTTTACAAAGTGACTACATAATAAAAAGTCCAGAATCACTAACTAATCAATCTTCTGTCAAAAAATTTCTCCGCGTTTGTAAGAAAAATGGAAAAGAAATATGTGGCAAGTATAATTAAATTTCTTATATACTTATTTTACATTTCAGATGCATACACTATGTAATTGTTCGTACTAACACAGTTAACACTAACACTGTTAGTATAGTAAAGTACTTTATACAATTAATGTTAAATCAATTAAAAATGGACAAAATTAAAAATTTACTTCCTCAGTTTCAGCCACATTCCCAAAGCTCAATAGCCACGTGTGGCTAGATCTACCCTATGAAGGATGCATATATAGAATATTTCCATCGGCAAAGTAATTTTTACTGTGTGGCATTGGCCTCATCAACAGAGTTCAATGAAAAGCAAAACAAAATAATCCTCTGGCCCCAAAAAAGGTATCTGGAGTGGAATATCCAGGAATGAATTATAATAGAAGATGGTAAAGAAAATCATAGGAAGTAGACAACCTGAGCACTTTCCTGAGGAAAGTGACATCTAATGCGACAAATTAAAAAAAAAAAAAACTACCTAAAAGAAGAATCTATTTTGATGTATTAGATATAATATTATATTGTAAACAGTAGAGAGTAAATTAGAGAGAAAAACTATTTTACTGTAGTAGATAAATAAATTGAGTGCTTTTCAGTTTTTTTTAATTTTTATAATGTAATATTTAAAGATAAAAGAATATATTGATGTAAATGTATTTCATAGAACGTAATAAGAAAAAAACAACGCGCATGGGGGAAAAGGCACACAATAGCATTTAAATATGATCAAGAACTCCCAAATTCCAAGTCCCAGCTTCCTCACCAAAAATAACACCCTCTTGAAGTTTTTAAAGATTCCTTTGTTTTGTTCTATAGATTTATTAGAAATATTGGTATTTCTTACATTTTTTATTTGTAAAAATGATTTTTACATAGCTCATATCTGTAATTTTTTTATTCTTAATGTTCCAAAATTAATTTATATTCATGTACATAGTTATAGTTCATTCATTGTCACTCTATTTAGTCTATCAGTATGGAAATACCAAATTTTATTAACCCATTTTCCTTTCAATAGACATTTGTATTGTTTTTCAGGCACTTTTTTATTACAAACAATGCTTCTGTGAACATTTTCATATCTGTGACATACCTGTGACTGAATTTATCTGTGATATATGTTGGGATATATCATACTTCAATTTACAAGGTAATGTTAAGTTATTTTAAAAATTTAATTTTCCATTAGCACTAAATGAGATGTCCTAGGGCTTCACATTTTTGCCAACCCAGAATAGCATGAGTAAGTTATCATTGCCTAATTCCTGAGGTTGGCCATTCACTTCATTCACATATTTTTGGCAGTTTTTATTTTCTGTTCTAGAAAATGCTTGTTCACTTCTTTTGCACATTTTTCTATTGGGTTGTTTTTATTTTGTTTATGGATTTGTAGGCATTTCCTATTCACTCTGATTATTAATTTTTATCAGTTTATATATAAAAAGATCTGTATTTTAACATAATTTTATAATGTTACATTGTTACAGGCTGACTGTCAACTTTATTAATGTATAGTTTACATACAATAATTTGCACTCATTTTTAAGTGTTTTTGATACTCTCTATACTTCTGTCATCACTGTCACAATCAAGATATACATTTCATCACCCCCCCAAATTTTCCTTCCATTCTTGAGTCAATCCCTTTACTCTTGGCCCCAAGCAACTAATGTAATGTTTCCTGTCCTATAGATAGCTTTGGTCTTTTTCAGAATTTCCCGTATTATTAGGTTGTCAAGTATGAAATGTTCCATTTCTTTAATTTGACAGTCGATCTTGCTGACATTTCACTTTGACGCTTCTTGTTTTATTTTTACTGTGAAGGTACATCTTCATTCTTTCAAACACATTTTTTGGCTTGTGATTCTGTTTTAATTTTTTATTTATTTTTTTTATTATAGATAAAAATATGCACCATAGATGTTGCCCAACCCATCACCCTCCCTCCACCCAAACCTCCCCCCTCCCTTCCCCTTCCTTGGTCCTTTCCTCATAGTCTTGAGGGATAGTTGGGTTATAGCCTTCATGTGAAAGCTATAGTTTATGAGGCTTATTCTTTGAGTCCAAACTCTATTTTATGCTTCTGAGGCAATGATATTTAAGATCCTTACGTGCTGTTTTCAATCTGCTTGTTGGAGCTTAATGT
>CAUYPK010119234.1:0-19991 GCA_963574355.1 Loris lydekkerianus
AATAATATGTACTTCCTTCTTCCTTCCATTCTTGAGATACTTTACTAAGAAGAATAAATACCCAATATACTCAGCCCTACTATGAAACTAATTTATGGCTTTCACATGAAAGCTATAACCCAGTTACAACCTAAGAATAGGCGGAAGGGGAAAAGGGAGGGGAGGGACGGGGGAGGTGGGCAGAGGAAGGGGGCTTAGTGGGATTACACCTGCAGTGCATCTTATAAGAGTATATGTGAAACTTAGTAAATGTGGAATGTAAATGTCTTAGCACAATAACTAAGAAAATTCCAGGAAGGCTATGTTAACCAGTGTGATGAAAATGTGTCAAACAGTCTATGAAATTCGTGTATGGTACCCCATGATCACATTAATGTGCGCAGCTATGATTTAAAAAAAAAAAAAATTGGAAAGCTTTGACAGTGCAACAGTGGTACTACTCTGGAAGAAGATGTTCATTTGACTATCAGCAAAAGAACGTGCATGTTTTCTAAAATCATTGTAGTGAACAGTCAGAAATTTCAGAGTATTGTTACTCCATCTATTATTTGTTAAGAGATTTCTCAACTTTCTTCAGTAATCTGCTCTGAAGACTCAAAAAGTCTGTATTTTTGTCCATTATTTTATTCATGCAAAAATTAAGAGCTGTTGCTGTACTTCTAACCTTTTTTGATCATCCAGAAAGAAAAAAAAAAACTACTACTAAGAGGCCCCGTTTATAAATATAAATTTATTTTGTTTTTAACCTATAATTTGGGTACCTCAGGAAGTATTTTAGGTGATTTACAAAACACACACACACAGAGACACAAACAGTAAAATTCTGGTAATAGGTAAAGTAATTAAGACTGAAATAATGAATGAGAATAAAGAGAAGCTTATTTGTGCTGAAAATTAGGCTAAATGTAACTACTGAAGTTTAAAGAAACCCTAGATTTTCATTTGCTATTAACAAGTTCAAAGTGAAAATACAGTGAATAATTGACTCTGATAATCTAAGAAGTGCAAATCTGTTTTTCAGGAGGAAATGCTTCTAAAATATTCTTAATACCAAACTCTAAGAATAATTTCATTGTAACTTTTTATACAAGTGATATTTTCAATCTTGAAAGGGATATTCAAAATAAGTTTATAAAAGCTACAGAAATATTTTTCAAATGAGCATTTTTTTTTTTTATTAAATCATAGCTGTGTACATTAATGCGATCATGGGGCAACATACACTGGTTTTATAGACCATTTGACACATTTTCATCACACTGGTTAACTCAAATGAGCATTTTCAAATATGTACTATTGATAGAAGTTGAATTATAATATCAGAATAAAAAGTGTGAAATGACATCTTGAATTTAAAATATCCCTAACTCCTGCCCAGAGTTAGATGAATTGGTTTATTCTTTTTCTTTTCTTTTTTTTTATATTAAGTCATTTGTACATAGATCATGAATACATTTATGCCATTATAGGATCCAATGTGTTGACCATTTGTACAAATTGGAGTGCTTACATCCTACTAATCAATATAGCCTTCACCTCATTTACCCAATTACAGTGTTAAGACATTTGTGTTCTACACCTGATAGATCCAACTTGTACTTGCAATATGCTCCCTAAGTGTTCTGGGGGTGGGTTTATAGACAGAGGGTTAGTAGGGGAACCACACCTATGGTTTATTCTTTTTCTGTTGATTAATTTGAGTTGTCTATAGATTCTAGTTATCAACTCTTTGCCAGATTGATACATTGCAATTATCTTTTCCCATTCTGAAGGTTGTCTTTTTGCTTTACTTGTTGTGTCCTTAGCTGTGCAGAAGTTTTTTGGTTTAATTAAGTCACATTTGTTTATTTGTTTTTTCCTTTTTTATTTTTTTTTAGAGACAGAGTCTCACTCTGTTGCCCTCGGTAGAGTACCATTGCATCACAGCTCACAGCAACCTCCAGTTCTTGGGTTTAGGCGATTCTCTTGCCTCAGCCCCCTGAGTAGCTGGAACTACAGGTGCCCACCATAATGCTCAGCTATTTTTTTATTGCAGTTTGGCTGGGCCTGGGTTTGAACCTGCCACCCTCGGTATATGGGACCAGCGCCCTATTTACTGATCCACAGGCACCACCCCCATTTGTTAATTTTCGTTGTTATTTAGATGGCCACTGAAGTCTTTATCATAAAATCTTTCCCCAATCCAACATCATCAAGAGCTTTCTCTGACAAAGACAAGTGAATAGCTAACAAACATTTGAAAAAGTGTCATCATCCTTGATCGTCAGAGAAATGCAAATCAAAACCACTCTGAGATATCATCTAACCCCAGTGAGAATAGCCCACATCACAAAGTCTCAAAGCTGCTGATGCTGTGTGGATGTGGAGAGAAGAGAACACTGATACTGCTGGTGGGGCTGCAGACTAATACAACCTTTTTGGAAGGAAACATGGAGAATCCTCAAAGAACTCAAATTAGACATCCCAATTGATTCTGCAATCCCATTACTAGGCATCTACCCAGAAATCATTTTATCATAAGGACATTTCCACTAGACTGTTTATCGCAGCTCCATTTACAATCACCAAAATGTGAAAACAACCTAAGTGCCCACCAACACAAGAATGGATTAACACGTTGTGGTATATGTATACCTTGAAATACTATTCAGCCATTTAAAAAGATGGAGACCTTACATCTTTTGCATTAACCTGGATGGAGGTGGAACACATTCTTCTTAGTAAAGCATGACAAGATTGGAGAAACAAGAATCCAATGTACTCAATTCTAATATGAAAGCAGTAGATGAGCTAATACAAGGGGTGGGGTAGGGGAATGGAGGAGTGGGGAGAGGGTAAAAGGGAGCGGGATGGGGGAGTCACAGTGTATGGCACACCTCTTAGGGGTGGGACACAATTACAAGAGGGACTATACCTAACAACCACAATCAGTGTAGCCTAATTCTTTGTACCCTCAATCAATCCTAAACAATTGCAAAAATTAAAAATTAACTACCCATAACTCCTACAAGGAAGACATGAACTAAAGTCCATGGCAAAAATGGAGGCTGGAGCTAATTTCATTAAGATGACAGAATAAATTTGAATTTAGATTGGTGATTTTATGGTTTTCCCAAACCATCCGTAGTGAAGCCTCTCTTTTCTTAATATGATGAACATTCTACGGCTCTACCTAAAAACAATAACATAAAATAAAGAGTAAAAACATGGAGCAAAATTACAATCGAAAAACAAAAGATAATGATTGCTAATTTGTATACTGTTATGCCTGTAAATCAACACAATTCTAATTATTGTATTTTCTATTTTTATAAACATGTATTTCAAAGGAACATAAAGTGATTTCTTAATAGCATTTTCTCCTGAACAAATCTGGATAGTGTCAATCACAATGATTTGAATATTTTTGACTCCTAATTAAACTACCAAAAGTAAATATTTATCCTCAGGTGAGAATATTTGCAATCTTATAAGAATATATACTACTGATCCATTGGTTTACCTCTTAAAAATGTCTCCTACATTAATTATTCATCGCAAATTAGAAAGTAAAGTTTTCCTATTCACTAAATATTAATGTGTATCTCTGGAACAGAGCCACATTTTAAAATGGTTTTAATATATTGGTGATTTCAAAATTATACATATATATTATTTCTGTTCACATATTTTGGTACCTACAACTGGAACTGAAAGGGAAAGGAGGCAAAGTGAACTGACACATATAGAACATCCATTATGGGCCCACATTTTGCATTCATAAAAACATCGCATTACAAAGAAAGAAAGGTCAAGTCAGTCTCGTATGACTGAATCAAAATTACATTTGAAAAAATGATAAGTATTCTGAAGCAACTGTACCCATCCCAGCATCCATCTATGTTCATTCGACAACATAATGAGAACAGATTTGAAAAAAATGCTTAGAGCAGTGATACAGCTCACTTGGTCTCCAGTCCCTCCATTGCATGGCTAATAGTAGACATCTATATATGGCCATTATGCATGCACATGATGTCTTATAAACATTCAATACAAGTTCATCATTATAAATCAATTATCACAAAACCATCTACCTAATAATTGTATAAATACTTGAACAATTAAAATAGGGAATCAAAGTCCATTGAAGATCCCAGAAACAGAAAGAACTTAAAGGAACATTCTTTCACAGGAATTGCATAGAATTTCCCGTGTGATCTAACAAAATGTTTCAAACCAACAGCAGTGGTGTTAGGTGTGGGGAGAGAAAGGGATAAAAGACTATAATGTGAATTCTCGATCAAGATAAAAGCATCAGATATTCCTGGATTGCAAAGCACCAGATGTTAACTCTGAAGAATTCATTACCAAGAACAATTATAGCATTTCACAGATGTTTGTACACATCATAGATGTGTGTACCATACAAACACAAATGAGCACAGTTTGTAAGAAAATTATTTTTAAAAAACAATTGCTTTAGTTTTCCTCATTAATGAAGCTAATAGTTTTCTTCTTTCTTTTCTTTTCTTTTTTTCTTTTTTTTGAAACTTGACCAACTTAAAACATAAATAAGAATATTTTAGGAAAAAACCCATCTATTAATTCCCCATGTCCCCGTTACCCGCTGAAAAAACACACATGATGTTAGTAATAGATTTATATCTCTGTTTTCCCTTTACTTCTTTCATTTCTATTACTTATTGAAGACATATATATTTTGTCTCTCTCAAAATCTTCAGACCCTAATGCACATTTTTTTTATTAACTATGATTATATTCTCTTATCCGTTGTCTAATCAATATTCAGTCACCAGAATCAGTTTTAGGAAAAATCTTCATCTCAAGCATGGTATCCTAATATATAGATTAAGTTCTTAATTTATACACATTTGCAGTACTTTGTTTCACTCTTTTCCAGCTATTAAGCCCTGTTTTAGCACAGTATGATTTCTCAACATAATGCAATGCTTAAGGCAAGTTAACATTTTCTTGATGTTCTAATAATGTCTTTGGAGGATCATGCAGCATAATAGAGCTCACCCTACTGCACACAAAGAGCTCACCCTCCATTTGCTGTGCTGTTTCCCCCATCATCTCCATGGGCGCCACCTTAACGACAGGAGATGAAAAACCTTATCTCATAGTCAAAACCATTTCTAGTACCTTGCTACAAGCAATATTTTCCACCTGCCTTGTGTCAAGTTGTTGAGCCATTGTCTACTGGCACAGCATAACAATATCACACACACACACACACCCCGCTAAGCTGTGTAGTAGCCCAGACCTAGAGTAGATCACTCAGCCAGGGGCTACACACTGCTTCCCCCACATCCCCTGGGTGTTGGAGATAACTTGGCGTGCAGAGAAAGGCAATACTCCTATGGAGTGAGAATTGCAATTTTCCCCACCCCTATGCAAACCTGTGAGTTGGAGAAGTAGGCTTATAATGTGCAAAAATGAAAGAACAGTGGGAAGGAAAAGTCATGTTTTAAAGAGGTTTTAGACTCTGAATGTAGGCTTATTCAATCACACATATAGGAAGACTAAAGCTTAATATTATTAAAAGGAACAACAAAATGCCTCTGACTCCTAACCTTGTCCAGCTTGTAGCAAAGAACAAAGAGGACACTTTCAATTTTTTATATTCTGTGTTTTTAAAGTAGATTTTTAAGTGATTCTATGCAAAACTGTTATTTATGATGGATGGTTTTTGCATTTAAAAATCAGAGGGAAACGATTAGAATTGTGTTGTCTAATGTTACTCTAAAAAAGAAAACTCTTCTTACTTCAATAGTAATTTTGCCAACTATAGGTATCAGTACTTTTCTTTGCAAGAAACTAAAGATGAAGTAAATAGTAACCCAAATACATTTTAGAACTGAATAACTCTGCCCCAACCCGTGGTATGTATTAACATTTTAAAGTCCCCAAAGTGAAAAAGAGTAGTATCTTCTTCTCATTCAGTTTAAATAAATAGGATAATTAGCCATGGGTTGATAGGCATTTGGGTAGATTCAACATCGTGGCAATATGAATTGAGCTGTAATAAACATTCTAGTATACGTGTCCTTGTGGTAAAATATTTTATTTTCTTCTAGTTAGATAATTAACAATGGAATTATAGGATTAAAAGGAAGATTGGCTTTTAGTTCTTGGAGTATTCTCCATACTCCTTTTCATAGAGGTTGTATTAATTTGCAATCCCACAAACAGTGCAGAAGAGTTCCCTTCCCTCCACATCCATTCCAGCACCTGGGGATTATGGATTTTGTGATGTGGACTACTCTCACCGCAGTTAGGTGGTATCTCAGAGTAGTTTTGATTTACATTTCTCTGACGATGAAGGGTGGTGAGTATTTTTTCATGTGTTTTTTGGTCATTCATCTGTAATCTTCAGAGAAATTTCTGTTCAAGTCTCTTTCCAACTTATAAATGGTTTTCTTTTTTTTTCCTTGTTGATTAATTTGAATTCTCTGTAGATTCTAGTTATCATCCCTTTGTCAATTCATAGCTTGCAAATTTCTCCTCCCATTCGGAAGGTTGTCTGTAATTGGTCTAGGAAAAGACTTTATGAAGAAGACCCCTTTCGCAATTGCAGCAACCCCCCAAATAACCAAATGGTACATGATCAAACTAAAAGACTTCTACACAGCTAAGGTACAACAACTAAAACAAATTGCACACTTTCTGAATGATAATCTAGCATGTTCTCTTTGTGGCTGTTAAAAATGTGAATTATATAGTAATTTCTAACAGGTTTCTCTTAAAAAAGTACTTTTAAAATTAAGGCCTCAACAGCCATCATCAAAATGGAGTCACCCTGATTAAAGGTTCACATCATCAAATGTAAACTAAATTTTTACCTGGACTTTCAAGATGATAGGAAAGAAAGAGTGAACAGCTGGTTTTCAAAAGGGCTGTTTTACATCTTCAATAAGCATGATAGTGAAATTCACTTTGCCTTAATTTGAACACAAAAATGGTAGCTTGGGGTGGCGCCTATGGCTCAGTCAGTAAGGCACAGGCCCCATATACCAAGGGTGGTAGTTTCAAACCCGACCCCGATCAAACTGCAACAAAAAAACGACCGGGCATTGTGGCAGGCGCCTGTAGTCCCAGCTACTCAGGAGGCTGAGGCAAGAGAATGGCTTAAGCCCAAGACTTGGTGGTTGCTGTGAGCTGTGACGCCACAGTACTCTACCAAGGGCAATAAACTGAAAAAAAAAAAAAATGGTAGCTTGAACTAACCTGACGTTAACTAACTAGTTATTTTTCCACTGCTCTATCACCTTTTCCCCATTGTACAAAACAAATAACTTTGAAAAGACTAAAAGGCTCTTTGACTTTGCTTTTCCTTCTTTAGCCCTTCAATATCTATAAAGCCCATTTCTTCTGTTTAATTCACTGGAAAACATTTCTGTTCTATTAAATGTAGTGTTGTCCAATTTTAGAAACATGAATAAAGTTATTAAGCTCAAAACATCTTTAACCAAAGACCCTTGAATCATTTTATGTATTATAAATGTTTTAATGACCTAGAAAGACAAAGATTAATACTGCTGAAGCCTTCTTACCTTTTCATTGTTAACAGTATATGAATTTGGCACACATGCTTACTATACCTAACATAATTTTTATTTATTTCCTATAGATAAATTTGGGAAAGACAAACTCAAAAAAAAAAAAAAAAGAAAGAAAAACTCACCTCTAACTGTCTAAGATGTCTGAGACTCAAAGATTTGTCAGAACAATTAAAGCTACTTTTAGTGGATACAACACAGATCATTCAGAGAAATTTTCTGGTGGAAGATTCATTCACAGCAAGTTGCTTAAATGTAACTGCCAGCTCTAATTCTATTATTTTCTCAGGCAGCTCTATTAAGTAACTTCATAGCGATCCTGCTGATACAGATATGAGGGAGAAATTACTTGGTGCAATTCATAGTCATTTAAAGAAATCTAAATTGTCACAATGAGGACTTAGAATAACTTACTACCTCTTTTGTGCCAGAAAGAGTACATCTTTGTGGTTTTTCTATAAATCGACCATGGCATGAAAGAATTCACCCTCATTTTTGTAAAATAATTGGGAAGTCCTTCTGTTGTCTTTATGTTATCTCTATCATCCACCCTAAATTTTAATAAGAATATACAGAAAATATTTTTAAAGATCTATATAGTAAAATTTTAAATATATATATGTATACAGGGAAAATACGTAAAAGTCATGTCAGCGGTACCTGTGACTCAGTGGGTAGAGCGCCAGCCCCATATACTAAGGGTGGTAGGTTTAAACCCGGCCCTGGCCAAACTGCAACAAAAAAATAGCCCGGTGTTGTGGCAGGCGTCTGTAGTCCCAGTTACTTGGGAGTCTTAGGCAAGAGAATTCCCTAAGCTCAAGCCCTAGAGCTGGAGGTTGAGGGCTACAAAGTGAAACTATGTTTGTAAAAAAAAAAAAAAAAATTGTGTCTGAGATGTTAGAATAGATTTTTTTTTTTTTTTTTTTTTTTTTGCAGTTTTTAAACAGGACTGGGTTTGAACCTGCCACCTCCAGCATATGGGGTCAAGGCCCTACTCCTTTGAGCCACAGGCACTGCTCAGAATAGATATTCTTATATATATATATTTCTGTATTTTAAATATTTATGAGATAAACATAGAAAAATGTTGTATAATATGTGTAAGAAAAACACTACTTAGGAACTATGTATAAATGTTAATAACTTTGAAGAAGCACTTATGCTAGACATGTACAAATAGAAAATTGACTATTTTAATTTTTTTTTTTCTTTTTCCCCGTCTGGAAAACAGTGTATCCTCAACCTTTGGGGCTCAAGCAACATTCTTGTCTCAACAGCCCACTCACAAACAAAAACAAAAACAAGGACAGGCGTTTACCACTATGTCCTGCTAATTTTGTAAATGTTATTTTCTGTAGAGACAGAGTCTTGCTGTGTTGCCAACACTGATTTTCAGTACCTGGCCTCAAGCAATCCTCCTACCTCTGCTTCCCAGAGTGCTGGGATTATTGCTGTGAGCCACCATGACCAGCCTTATTTTTATGTTATGTTTTCATATGGATTTATGTTTTATGTTTTTGTTTATGTTTTCATATGGATTAACTTAAAATGAGTTAACTGGGGTTAAAATTACTGAAGTTTTTCCACACCCTTCCCTGAAAATCAACTACAATTCCAAATAATATAAAAGAGAGGAGAGATCTTTAACACCAAAACAAAGAAAAATTATAATAAAACATTTCTAACAGGTTTCATTACTTAAAATTATAGCAGAAACAAGAGTGTCAGCTGAGAGAAAGTTACTGTCTAGATCCTAAATCAGAAAGAGAATTTTCCAGAAGTAGGTGACACAGTAACAAAAGATCTACTCAATAATATGTTGACTAACCTGAGAATAAGGCCTTAGATGGGAACAAGAAAATCAGAAAATGTGTCTAAAATTTTATTCTTCTATAAAAAGGGGGAAAAAATACATAAAACCTAACAGCTTGCTGTGAAAAAGAACTAGCGAGCAAGAAAGAGGTCAAGGAAAATGAAAACACAATTGTCCAGAAAAAGAAAGTAGTATGTGTAAGAAAATAAAGCCTGTGAAACTTACAAACATCTACCTGATAGAGATTTCGGAAAAAGAAAACAGTGGCAGTGCAAAGAAGAAAATAATCAAGATAATAGATTAACTTTTCCCAGAGCTAAAAAAATACTTGAGACTGCCAAATGTTAGACAAAATAAATAACTCTCATAAATATAAACATATTGTTCTGAAATTTTGAAATTCATCGAATAAAGGTAATATAATAGTATCTTCCCACCTGGAAAACAGATACAAAGTGGCAGGTTATGTACAGAGAAACAAGGTGAAACACACAAGTGGCCCAGGTTTTACGTTCTCATCCTTACCACTCCAATAATTTGCTTTAGGCCCCACGTCCAACTGTCAGAATCTGAGTTTCTTTGACAGAGAACTTTCTCAGCTTCTTAGAGAATGAAGAGAATCCATGGAAGAGAATTCTATGTCACCTTCAGGGTGTGGCAACAATTGGGGAACAAATGCCCCGATTGCCTCACTCCTTCGATGGGATTACTTTGGGGCACAACATTTATACTGACTCCTAGACATGCTCTTTGGGACTAGGCTTCAGATACCTGCTGTGGCAACTCACTTGGTGACTAAACCATATTGGATGCCTTCCCTTTTCCTGGTCACTTCTTTTCTACTGTTCAAGTATTTGTTAGCGATATCACCGAAATCAACTATTTGGAATTAAACACTTGCCTCAAAGGGTCCTTTAGGGAAAACCACACTAAGAAAGAAGAAGTCTATCTGATATTTACTGGGGTTTTATCTGTGACTTTAGAAAAGTGGTGTTTGCAAAGTTCTCAGGGAAATCATTTTCCGCATAAATTGCTATGTCCTAGCAATTGTTCTAAAAATAAAATTAAAATATTTGAGAACATGCAAAGATCCTGAGAACTCATGTCATAAAATATGACTATAAAAGAGTCAAAAAGAATGTAAGATATTGGAATGAAAGAGTAGCTGAGATATACAACAAATAAAAGATTTCAGGGCAGTAGCCATATACAACACTTAAAAGGAAGAGATTATACTAGAGAGTTATTTATTTTATTAAATAAAGATATTAATGGGTTAAGAAAAAATTATTATTTAACAAATAGAAAATCACTAGGAAATACAGATGAAGGAAGTACTGGGGGAAAGAAAAAGTACAAGCTTGTGAAAATTAGAAAATTAGGTAAATTAAAACATTCAGATTACTTGATAAAAGTTTAAGAAAATAAATCCCCGGATCTTGAAATTTAAAACAATGAGTGCCATCTGCTTAGTGACATCCAATTATATTTGTCCCTATGATTCAATTATATTACTTGATTTAAACAAGGTAATATGTATATAATAGGGAATGATATCTGAAACTGGGAAAACTTAATCAAGGTTACTGAGCATAATGTGTAAGAGACATCAAAAAGAGGAAAAGATAAAAGAGAGTTGGAGTTATTGAAATGGCAGGCAAGAAAAATTTACTCTTAATTATATGCCCATTTGTAAGCTTTGAATTTTCATTCCCATGTTCATGTATCTCCTTTATAATATGAAATAATGAAATGAAAAAACGTTAATTTTAGACACCAAAGATTAACAGTAATTATGATACCAGATGTAGAGATATATAAGCACCTCCCCACATCTTAGGATTCGAGCGGCGTTTGTTCAATCAGGGAATTGGTTTGTTTCACAATTTGATTCAACACTATTGTTAAACTAAATCTAATACTACAACACATGGCATTCCCCACACTCCTACATTCACATATTGTTTTATATAATTCACATATAGTTTTCAATTTTGACAAATGGTTTGAAAAAAAATATCAAGATTGAAACATCAGTTATTTCTACTGGGAAATTTGACTGAAAAGTATTTTGAATAAGTTCAATTTATCTGTCAGACATACATTTGTAATATAATTTTTGCAATAGCAACATGCTATTTTTATTACTTATGCCAGTCAAAAGTGTGCACTAAAAGATGATTTCTGTTTCAAAAATCTCTTAGCATAACTGTTTTTTCTCATCAAGAAGGCTTCCATGACCTAAACTAACAGTCTACCCTATCAACCCCTCTGTATTTTTCCCTCCCATTATTGTAATTTTATTTCTTGTTTATTTTTTACATAGCATGTATAAATATCCAAAACTATGTTATTTGCTTTAATTTAGCATCATCTACTACCTACAACTAAATGTAAATGCAACAAGAGGAAAGAACTAGTATGCTGTGTTTGCCCTCAGATCCCCAGATCTCAGAGAAGCACCTGAGACGTTCAAGAACAGCTGTTGAATAGATTAAAGTTATATAAAAGGAAGAATCATTCAAAGGAAAGTTTTAATTATCATATATATCATATCATGTATAGTTTTAATTATAATTATCATATGATATATATGGTATCATATATATACGATATTCATATGTATATATGAGAATTTTAAGGAAAGATACTAGAAAAAAATATCTTCACCCAGAAGGTAAAGTTATTTTCTTCTAGTATCTTTCCTTAGTTGTCTCTTTTATATATATTTTAAACAGAAATGAAAACAGAGATATTAATTAAAATGTAATTAAAACCAATACATCTCCAGGGTGAAGGGCTCAACTTGGACTTTAACAAATGCAAATAATGTAACCTAAGTATTTATACCTATAGAAGAAGGGAAAGCAGAAAAAGGAAAGGAGGGAGGGAGTGGGGGAAGGGAAGACCAGAGAGATGAAAGGAGGGAGGGAGGAGGGGGAAAGGGAGAGCACAGAGAGAATAGGAAGGAGGGGGATGGGGAAGGGAAGAGCAGAGAGATGAAGGGGAGAGAGAGAGGGGAAAGGGGACAGCACAGAGAGGGAAGGAAGGAGGGGGATGGGGAAGGGAAGAGCAGAGAGATGAAAGCAGGGAGGGGCGAGGGGGAAGCAGGGAGGAGGTGGTAGATACAATGTGTGACACACCTTTTAGGGGCAGGACACAATTATAAAAGGGACTTTACCTAACAAATGCAATCACTGTAACCTGGTTCTTTGTACCCTCAATGGATCCCCAATAATAATAATTTAAAAAATTGTACCATAGTGTACTAGTATAATAGAATAACTTAAAAAACAAAACCAAACAAATAAAAATTTTAAATTGGAAAAATTAAATAAGAAGCACAGGAAACTTTTTTAAAAAGAAAATACCTTGCTTAATCTCTAACCAGTTATGCATTACCAAGATAACTTAAATCTAATTTTGAGTGAACCAAAATCATTTTTGTATAAATATAAAAAGTTTGATTATTTCAATTTATTACCTTTAATCTGATTCTTTTATGTTTTTAAAGTACTACCCCAAAACTTGAGGACAAATAAAATATCTGAGCAACACATCTTGTCAATATCATATGGCAAAAAGTTCTGCTTCATTTTCCTGTAGGACATTAACTAGATATACATCTGACCCAGCAATCTTGTAATAACCTTCTTTTTTAAAAATTTCCTATAAAATACAGTTTTTCAAATACTTTTTGAGTTGATCTAAACATTTTTCTGAATCTTTCCTTTATTTAACAAACTAAATAAAATACATATTTTTATGTTTTCATTAAAGTCTTAATTTTATTTTTTGTTATGTTTTAACACTATCAGCTACTGATATTATACATATTAAAGAATATGTATAATTATAATTAATATTATACATATTAAAGAATATGTATAATACTCATGGTAGTTTTGAAATAAATAATGAACATTTAATACAGCCATTACCCACTTGAAGAAAGAAAACATTACCAGTAGCATTGGAAGCTCTGCATATGCTTCTAAACAGTGTCTTTTCATCCCAGAGGTATACACACAACTCCAGATTTTTTTTTATGTATTTTCACTGCAATTTCTATTATTTAATTTTGAATGCCGTAAAGTTTATTCAAATGATATCTAAAAAAGTAAAGTCTTGACAATCTAGAATCTTGAACTAAATATATATATTTTAAATACACACACATTTACCAACATAATTTTGGCCTTATAGTATTGCACCCTACCCTTTAAAAATGCAAAGCACTGAAGCAGTCTAGATTTGGAATGGAATTCACTGCTTTAAAAGAAGCTTGCTAATAGCAGAGTCAAAAATGGGTTAATAAAAAGAAGGAAAAAAAAATGACATTGTTGCAAAGAATGTATGTGATCTTAGACTATCTGTAATAAAATATATCATCAACAGTGAAAGAAATGATAAACTTATTTTCTGCTCAGTGAATTTAATTTAGCTCACTGAATTTTCACTAAATTAAGAAAAATGTAACCTATTTGAGAGCAGTGATAATTTCTATGTCTTTTAGGAAGAATTAATTTGGAAAAATCATAAGGGTAGATTATCTCTATTAAAGAAATATAGGTAGATAATTATAATTTTAGAAAGCAATTAGATTTCTGTAACAAGAATACAAAGAAGAGAACTAGAAGAAATGGAAAACATACTTAGGATCCACCATGTAATAGTGAGTAGATTCCTTAAGTGGGATGGCTTTCCTTGGGACTTAAAGACTTTCTTATTTTCACATTTTCTAGCAAAAGGTAGGCATCACAGTGTTGGGAACGCTTTCATACATTTTATGTGATAAACAAGATAACATTTGTGAGAATATTTTAATCTTGAAATCTCACATACTTTTGAACTTCATGTCATTGAAGATACCATTGTGATGAAAATGTGTCAAACGGTCTATGAAGCTAGTGTATGATGCCCCATGATCATATCAATGTACACAGCTATGATTTAATAAAAAAAAAAAAGATGACGTGTCTTTAAAAAGGTGGGATAAATATGACTTAATAAATATAGACCTTCTTGTCATTGAAGATGATATTTCTTTAAAATGGTGGGATAAATATGAATCAATAAATCTAGAACAAAGTCTATAGCAGGGTAAAAAATTGTCACTAACTCTACCATTAGCAAATAGCATGAATATATTACTCAAAAGTTATTTCTTACAGATCTTGTTATACCACTTGCCACACAAACAGCATAATGGCTCAGAAAACAAAATCAAAAAATATTCTAAACTTACCATTGATAATACACAACTATAATTTTTTAAAACTCAAAAATGAAATAGCAAGTGGGGCTTGTGAGAAAACTAAAGTGCCTATTTCTACTACACTAACTCATTGTCAAAAGCACATACAAATATTTTCCCAATGCATGTTAGCTTTGTTAATAGTAAATAATTTTGAAAAATGAAGTGAAACTATTGAAGTAATTTATAGCTATGAAATCAATCAATAAGCTATGAATAAGCAATACAAACTAATTTAATAAGTAATAAATAATAATAAAAATAATTATTAAAATTAGTGCATGTATTTATCATGTAGTTTCCTATCAACCGATAAGAAAATATGATAGACGTGATAAAATTTAGTTCTAGAAATCTTGAATATTAATTGGTGTCGTAGAAATAAAAATGTCTTTTCAGATTTAAGGAGAAGGTGAAGCTAACTCCTCTCTGAAGGGTCCCATATGGATTCATACTAATGTGCACTAAATATTTAGCCTCAATCTTTAAAGAAATCATAACTCTAAGATTACTATTTTGGACAAAAACAGTGCTTCAGAAACATTAACCTGGTTGCATGCTTGCAACCAAGGGGCATACAGTGAATTTAAAAATGCTTTCTTTTGGCTGTGGGATAATAAATTTGTCTTGATTAATAAAGCTAAAAGGTTTCTAATGTTTCTCAGTTTTTACAGTGAGGCACAATGAAAGAAATGTGATTCTGCTACCAATGCCACAAATCTTATCTTGTGTAAGATGGTGTTAATGGATGAAAATAGTGTACTTTTTTGTTAATACAGTAGAATAACTAATTTGTAATCTCTTTTTTCCTGAGGACTTACATTTTCAATATTTTGGAGAATATTTCTCTTAGTTACTATTTTGGGTTCTTCTTCCTTTCTTGTAACAATGGGGATGTTTCTATATAAGGATTACTTGGAAGTGTAAAAAATTGGTTCTATTTGAATACATTCTGCACAGTGAGTAATGCATTAAAATAACAGAAGTTCTTGGTTTCTTGTTGCTAAAAGAATACCACATATGTGCATGGATTGATTATTAGTAATAATGAAGATTTTATAGAAAATGCCAGGGTGTTGTCCAACAAAGACACTATCTGAAATAAGTGTTTTCTTGAAAATCGTATAGGAATAAAAATAAAAAATAATAAATAATAAATTATTTATTTATTTAAAATTGTATAGGAATAAAAATAAAAAATTAAAATTCTGATAATCCTAAAATTAGGTTTTTTTTATGAGCTTACTTACCAAGATGAAGTGTCTAATTGCAGAAAGTAGTGGGAAAAAAAACTAATGGGATTAAGGAGACATTCTAAGGGGCATTTTTCTGCTAATAATCACACCTTAAGATGAACAATCACACCTTCTCACACCAATCACCGCTTTTTACCAAAAGTCAAGGATTTCATACTTCTCCATCTATCATTATTCATAGCCTCAGAGTAAACAGAAAAAGAGCTCCAAAAGCAGTTTCTTCTGTAAAGTAGATGGACTAGCAAAAGCTTTAGATTCAACATGACAAAATCAGGACCCAAGTAGCCAAGGCTGCATGCAGAAGAGCATGAGAACCCTCAGGAACACAACACAAACAGCATATATTTTGTCATATCTTAATACCTAATTTTTATTGCTTCTATTAATAACGGAAGAAGAAATATTTGACTGACACACCATTTATATAGCAGAGCTTCCTCTTGTGTTTTTGTTTTTGTTTTTGTTTTTTTAAATTAATGACTCCTAAATTTAAAATCTTCAAAGTGTCACGTGGAAGAATATCTTTGAAGTTTTGTCCTGGGGTTTTAGTGGCTTCCATCTCTGTGCCTTATTTATTGGGCTGTTTAATCCTCCTGTAATCTTGTCGTTTCTAAACCTTTATGACTGATTTTCATCTTGTTGCTTCTTCATTTTTCCTTGGCTTGAAACTACAGATTGTCTTGCAGCTGTGTGTTCAAAGTTGTTTTTTGTTTGTTTTTTTCTTCCAAATAGAACCTAAGACAGTGTATTTTCACAATAAGACCTCCCAGATAAATTTTTAAAAAGCTACTCAAATTATGAGATATTATAGATTATGTTGAGTAAAGTGAGTTTTAGATTTAAATAAAAGCTTAAAGTGATAGCTTTCAATTAAATATAAGTGAATATGTTTGGGAAAAAAACCGTTTTAGGTATATTTTTAACTGCTTTGTGATTCTAATACTTAGAACTGCTTTTTAGGCAATAACTTTTCAAAACTACATCTCATAGAGATTACCCTCTCTATATATCTTTGGAGGATAGAAAAAGCAACCAAAAAAAAAAAAAAAAAAAAGATTAACAACTTTTTTTTTTCCTTGAAATAAGCCTTGCTTAGTTAGGTTTAGGGTAACACTAAAGTACATCAGAATGACCTAGAGGGTTTATTAAAGCAAACATCAGTGGGCCCCTGTCCCTGGGCTCCCATTTCATTCTGAGATCTGGGTTGACAACGAAGAATTGATACTTCTAAAATGTTCTGTAGTGATCTTGATGCTGCTGGTCTTCAGCATCGCTTGGACAACCACTTGTAAAATATATAATGTATCAAACAAAAAGACAAGCTTCTTGTAAAATAATCTTGTAAAATATATAATGTATCAAACAAAAAGACAAGCTTCACTCAATTAGTAACATAACATATGCTTAAAATTAAGGATAATTTGTATACTTTAAAATGTATTGTATGTTACATAATCATTATTAATATTAACTTCACCTAAAAGTACACTTACATGTCTCTTCTCTAACTCTACCAATCTGTCACCTCAGGAACAATCCCTGGTGACCTTTTAAAAATTCAAACTTAGACTGTATCTGAAAGATATCTAATGACATAGTGACACACTGAGTAATGAAACCAATACAAATGATGCACTCTAAAAATCTAAAAATATGAAAAAGGTAGGCAATAAAAATAAAGAAATTATTTCATGTATAGACCATCATTTTTCTCATATTTTTTCCTCTACCTGTAATATCAATATATATAATATTTACAAATCATGTATAGATGCCACTTCTGAGAATCTGGGAAAATGAAAAGACTTGGAAAGTATGTCTAGAATGCAAACAGTCATCTTAAAAAGGACATAATTCAATGTGATATGCAAAGAAGCAGGGTCTCAATAGATTAACAATTAGAATTAACTTTTTTTTTTGGGGGGGGGCAGAGTCTCATTATGTTGCCCTCAGTAGAGTGCCATGGTGTCACAGCTCACAGCAACCTCAAACTTTTGGTTTTAAGCAATTCTCTTGCCTCAGCCTCCCAAGTAGCTGGGAGTATATGTGCCCAGCACAATGCCTGGCTATTTTTGGTTGTAGTTGTCGTTGTTCGGCAGGTCTGGGCCAGGCTTGAACTTACCACCCTCAGTATATGTGTCCAGCACCTTACTCACTGAGTTACAGGTGCCAAGCTTAAAATTAAAGTTTTATGTGAACTTTTTTTTTCCCACTTTAATATCAACATGGATCTTATTTGTTGTGTAAAAATGTTATGATGAGACTTTAGAAACCTATGTAAAAAAGCCTTCTTTCAAGGCCGTGACTCAGAGATAATTTTGTCCAGGCCATTTGGGGTTCCATTACTTGAAGATACGAAGAGAGATAAGGAAAGATATTCAGAATTAGCTAGAAAAGACTGATGTAAGGTGTAGGATAATATTTATAAATGAACATATCCTACAGCAAGCACACAAAGTTAACTCAGTGTGAGTTTAAAGTAACTTGCTTTTCTTCCAGAGGCTTAAGGGACCTGGGCTCCCCTGGGATACATGCAGAGTTGGCTTCCCTGGAGTTAATTCCATAAGCCATTTTTCTGAAGCTGTACACCCCGTGAAGCCTGAGATGCCGCCCTTCCTCAGAGATATGGGCCAGAGGGTTGACGTATGTTAACAACATGTTGTCAGAGGTCTATAGGTGCTCTTCCCTGAGGGAAAGACACAGTCATTACTTCATACTGAGTAAACTGAGTGAATGCTTTAAGATATTTTTCCATTAACTCTGTTCCCCTGTGGCTACTTTCTTCTTTGTGATCTCTATTTAGACACCTGTCCAGAAATTAGTCAGTGTTTAGAAGAAGATGTTTACTGCAAAAGTGATTGTATTGATATGATAACAAAATATTTCTTTTCAAGTTAATTTCAAATAGGTAAACAAGATAATGATGGAACTAACAGATGATCGATTAAGTGTGTATGTGCCTCGAAAAGTATAAAATCAGAACCCTGAATAAAAATTTTTGCTACACGCCATCATATCTTGTGTAGTCTGTTTTTTGACTTAATGATTACAGGAGCAAGTTTACACCCATGGCAAAGCTGCTGTTCATTTGAGTCTCCAGTCACAGAACATAAGAAAGGTCAGAGTAAGGAGCTGAGAGAAAAGGAGCTGGAGAATGAATAATAACCTGTGATCAGGTGGCCTTAGGTAGGGAATATGGTTATCTAGTCAGAAGTACTACTTGAGAATTTAATAACCTCTTCCAGTGTCCTATCAAAGAAAGAATCAAAATAAATTATCAGAGATTTTCATCATTTCTTTTAACAAAGAATGTCACCATGGCAATCCATGAAGCTTGTTTTTTTTCATGTCAACTTCCAAAAGAGCAGAAAAGAGTGAAACACCTCTCAGTAAAATAAATCTCTTTTTCTTTGGGAAAGTGGAGTCTTACCAACAGGGAAAATGCATTTCTCTTAATTTATTAAATTTTTCTCCAGGAAAAATAAAACTGAATATAGCTTTAATAATTTAGTTTATAAAGAAATTTGGAGGGCCTTAGAACTCAATGACAAAAATCTTGAGAAATGTCAAAATGAGAGACCTATTAATTACAGCCCATGGCATGAGTGAGGCATAACTACTTTTCTCTCCATCCTTGTGCCTCTAATCATTCCCACATCAACCTTTCTACCTGTACATGAAACATGGCCACAGTAACTACTTTTTAATGGAGCTCACATGAAGAAGGATAAAATTTAGTCAGGGAGAAAGGAGAAAAAATGTGCTTGTAAAACAAAGTATTTTCCTGCAGAAGAGGCTGACTATTCTCTAAGGAAGATAGTAGGAGCGTTGCTTTAAGAGAATTGAAGAAAATTATCAGTGGGACAAGAGAGTGAGGTCAAAAATTGAAGGAATAAATGTCCACAGGGGATTCTTTATTGTGTAACTCTGGGTATTCAAAAAGGGCTTCTGCACATCCAAGAACATAGTGAGTAAAGCAAGCAGACAGCCCTCAGAATGGGAGAAAATATTTGCAGGTTATACCTCCAATAAGGGTCTAATAACCAGAATCCACAGAGAACTCAAATTTATTAGCAAGAAAAGAACACGTGACCCCATTT
>CAUYPK010119236.1:0-11615 GCA_963574355.1 Loris lydekkerianus
CAATGCTGGGAAGAAAGTCTGGAGTAGCCACAAAGTTAGAATATTTTCCTGAAATCATCATTTGGAATTGTTTAAACCATCGATTGCAATTGTCACTTGATGATTCAATGTATGAAATAAAACAAATTAATCATTTAAAAATATTTCTTGATAAAATTTATTCTATTTATCATCAAACAAAGATTTTAGGAACTGTAGCTAAAGAACTTGAACTTGAAATTATTAAAATTGGTCGGGTAATGGGACCAAGATGGGCAGCATGTAGTTTATAAGCTGCTGTTGCTGTTTGGCATGCATATCCTGAATTATATATACACTTTTCTCATTCTTACTCTGGTTTGGCAAAGAGGTTAGCTAACATTAATTTCTTGCTTTAATGATTGACATTCTTGAAGAATTTTCACTACTTTCAACTGTATTATAGTTAGTATCAACTAACATTCAGAAAGCACAAAAATTGATCAAACGTACTGTAAGAGCTCTGGAAAATTTAAAAATTGGTACTGGAAAGTATGAATCTCAAATTGAAGATCTGATAAAGTCAAAAGGGGTTAAAGATATCCCATTTAATAAAAATAGTACATTTAATGCTCTTCCTAGGAATATGTTATTAAACAATATAATTCAGCATATGAACTTACGCCTTTTATCTGACAGAAACTGATGAAAGCATTTTTAATTAATTTGCTAGAACCTTCTACATGGCCTTATGAAGAAATAACTTCACCATGGATAGCTGGTGAAGAAAAATTATTTCACTTATGTGCAATTTTGAAATATGAAATTGATTTGAATGATTTTGGGGAATTTTTAAATAATATAAAATCAAACAATGTTTCACTTCCTGCAACTATCCAAAAACCTAAAAAAATAGCACTATTGCAGTCAATAATGCTGAAGCTGAAAGAGGTTTCAGTTTAATGAACATAATTTGTACAAGGGTAAGAAACAGTTTAACAATCAATCACATATCAGATTTAATGACAGAAAATTTATTGGGGGGAAAAAGCAGATTGGGATGCAAATCCATTTGTAAAATCTTGGTCAAATTGCAACCATAGGTTGGCTACAGACATAGGAGTTGGGCAAAAAAATCAACAAACGCCTACTGTGAGAATCAGTTGGCTATCTGGAACTTACAATAAAGAACATTATATATGTTTTTATGAGCTATAAATGGTGTACTACGTATCTTTTATATACATAAGGGTTTTTTTTTTGAGGGGGGAAGCCAGTTGCTATTTAAAAGGCATTTTCTAGAGATGAAATTGATGATTGGTTTTAGGAACTATAATTTTTAAGATGTGGACCCATGTCTGCTAGAGTGGGTCATAATATACCAAGAATTTCTGTACAGAACATCCAGCCAGTTCTACTTTTGTACTATTTTACTTTAAGGATGCAAAAAAATAATATAACTCAGATCTAATTTTCTAAGCCCTGGAGGTTATATCAAATGAAAGAAATGGAATAAAAACTGTAAGCCTTCTGGCTCTTTCTTTCTCGGTTCCATATTTGTACTGTCTCATAGCAACTAGCTACATGTTACTAATCAGCTCAGTAAGACAAACTTTTAAATAGAACTGAAACTGTAAAATATTATTCTGTTTAACTCAACATACAGTGTGCCTATCAATTTCTCAATTACACATAAACATTACTGATTGAGTCCACGTCAACAGAGGGGTTCAATACAAATTATTTTTTCTATGAAGTTATATGATATAGCTTGTTTATCTGAATATTTTATGCAGACAGCAGGAATTACAGTATGTAAATTATAACTGGTAATTAAATCAAAATACTTATGTTAATTATGATTATTTTTCTAGTTTACACGTGAATATGAACATATTTTTAAATTTAAAGTGAAGGCATACTGAAAAAGAATCAAGTGGAAATTCAGAAGCTAGTACAATAACTGGAACAGTAAACAAAGACCAGAAGAAGGTATGTTGAGATTTCACAATGGCAGTTGCAGTTTATTATAGCAAAGCAAAACAAGCTGTTATTTAAGAAAAAATTAAAATGGGAGATAACTGACACAATTTCAGCAAATGCAAAATGAATTGAATGAGAATTACCTTTCAAAGGCCAAAGATAATGAAATTTAGTCACCTGAAATCCACATTAAATATCCAACAAAAAAATTCTTTAATAATTCTAAAAAGATGTAAGTTTGTAAATTTGGGCAGATACAAAAGTTTGGAGGTGGGCATGGTGGCTCACGCCTAGCACCCTAGGAGGCCCAGGAGGGTGAATTGCTTGAGCTCACAAGTTTGAAACTAGCATGAGCAAAAGCAAGACCCTGATTTTACTTAAAATAGAAAAACTTAGGCAAGAGGATTGTATGAACCCAAGAGTTAGAGGTCGCTGTGAGCTATGACGGTACAGCACAATACCCAGGTGACAGCTTGAGACTCTGTCTCAAAAAAAGGAAAAACAACAAAAAGTTTGGATCCTTGCATGAAAGAGAACTAATTTTTGAAAGATAAATAATGAAATAAATCACTTTAGTTATAGAAATTGTTAGAAAATTATTAGTAAAAGCCTAGAACAGATACTTTATAAAAAAATAAGTTAAGCAACAAACAATTCTCTTGTTTTGTTTTAGAGACAGAGTCTCACTTTCTTACCCTTGATAGGGTGCTGTGGTGTTATAGCTCACAGCAACCTCTAGCTCCTGGTCTTAGGTGATTCTCTTGCCTCAGCCTCCTGAGTAGCTGGGACTATAGGTGCCCACCACAATGCCTGGCTACCAACTAATATTCTAATTACATTTTGTCTCAGAACTTAAACATTAGGAAGAAATAATATCAGGTCATGGCCTAAAAAGTCAAGTTTATGCAGCTACTTTTTGTGTCTTTTTTTTTTTTTTTTTTTTTTTTTTTTTTTTTATTTAGAGACAGAGTCGAACTTTATTGCCCTTGGTAGAGTGCCGTAGCATCATACTGCTCACAGCAACCTCCGACTCCTGGACTTAGGCAATTCTCTGGCCTCAGCCTCCTGAATAGCTGGGACTACAGGCACCCGCCACAATGCCCGGCTATTTTTCTTGTTACAGTTTGGCCGGGGCTGGGTTTGAACCTGTCACCCTTGGCATATGGGGCTGGCGCTGAGCCACACTGAGCCACAGGTGCTGCCTATGCAGCTATTTTTTAATCGTTTACATATATAACATTTTTAGCTAGATGAGGAAAAAATTATTTTCTGTCATTAAATGGCATTCTACTTAGGTTAAGTCAAAAATTCCACTGGAATTTTAAAATGAACCTGATGCTTCTTGGCAGGATGTTGTGGCTCATGCCTGTAATCTTAGCCCTTTGGGAGGCTGAGATGGGAGGACTATTACCCCAGGATTTCAACACCAGCCTGGGCAACATAGAACTTGTCTTTATAAAAAATAGAAAAGCTAGTAGTGCACGCCTGCAGTCACAGCTATTTTGAGGCAGCAGGATTGCTTGAGTCCAGGAGTTCAGTGTTGCAGTACACTATGGTGAGACTACTGTACTCTAACCCAGGCAGCAGTGCAAGACCTCGTGTTAAAAATAAGAGGAACCTGATTTTTCTCATACTTGATTTCACTGCATGATAGGGGACAATTATGTAGTCATTATTTAGGTGTAAGCTGTGTGAATCAACACCAGCTAATAGGGTTGTTGAAAAAAACACAATGTAGTATACTTGAGCAGTTGGTGGGATTACCAGAGCATTCTTGAAAATTTTACTGTTACCTCCAGTTCACAATTTTCTAGCAACAACAGGAATGCTAGCCAAACACGTAATAATCGAAAACCAAATAATAGCCGTTTGACTCTTTCTCCTCATTATCACCTAGCACGTGAATGATCTAAATTTGAAGCTCCAAGGCTAGGAAAGAGCTTAACTGTGCCCTGCCTATACAAGGACTAGAGTTTATATGTTTATGACCAAACATCTAAAAAGAAAAATTGGAATAATTTTACCTATTTTTCTAATGAATCAATATACATGAGATTTCTGTGTTCTATAAATTTACTGCAAAAAGCACAAGAAAATATTTATTTATTTATATAAAGTCACTCAGTTGACCAGGCTAGAATGCCATAGTGTCAGCCTGGCTGACAGAAACCTCAAACTCCTAAATTCAAGCAATCCTCCTCCCTCAGCCTCCTAAGTAGCTGGGACTATAGGCGTCTGCCACAATACCTGGCTAGTTTCTCTATTTTTAGTAGAATCTCACTCTTGCTCAGGCTGGTGTCAAACTCCTGAGCTCAAAGGATCCTCCTGCCTCAGCCTCCCCGAGTGGTAAGATTACAGGTGTAAGCCACATGCTTGGCCCTCACATTTTTTCATATAAAGTATTGTTTTAGTACTATTCCATTGCCTTTCGTGAACACCTATTTCTTTTTTCTTTCTTTCTTTCTTTTTTTTTTTTTTTTCTTTGCAATTTTGACTGGGGCTGGGTTTGAACCCGCCACCTCCGGCATGTGGGGCCAGCGCCCTACTCCTTTGAGCCGCAGGTGCCGCCCGAACACCTGTTTTGTAATGACATGGGTTTTCCTGGACCAGCAATTTGGAGGGGAGTCATGGATGGTGGGAGGCCTCCAGGGTTCCTTCTAGGCTTCAAACCTTTCAGAGGCCTCTTTTTGCTGTCACAGAGACCAGTGATTCTGGTGGGTATGGATTTTTTTGACAGTTTTTGTGTGTGTATGTGTGTAGTCCTGTTCTCTGGTTCTCTGATCCAAGCTGCATCTGGAAGTTTCTGTTGCTAGCTTTGCATTCCCCAGATCCTTCAGCAGGTACAAACGAAGGACAGAACTCCTGTACTTCTAGCTGAGCCTTTTTAACTTGCAAGGACTGTTTTTGCTGCACCGTCCTGAAACGGGCTGCTAAGAGTCCTCTAGATACTCTTGTGTTTTTCTCTCTGTATTCCAACCTGACTTCTGCTGAAGCTCAGCTTGCCACAGCCCTGTCCTTACTCAGTTGTTTTATGGGTTAAAGATTTTGCATCTTAATCCTGATGTGGGTGGCTCACACCTGTAATCTAGCACTCTGGGAGGCTGAGGCAAGTGGACTGCTTGAGCTCAAGAGTTCAAGACCAGCATGAGCAAGAGTGAGACCCCCATCTCTCCTAAAAAATAGAAAAACTGAGCAAGAGGATTGCTTGAGCCCAAGAGTTGGAGGTAGCTGGGAGCTATGATGATGCCACAGTGCTCTACCCAGGGCAACAGAGTGAGACTTTGTCTCAAAAAAAAAAAAAGAAAGAAAGAAAAAATTAGCCAGGATTTGTGGCAGCAGCTTCTAGTCCCTGCCACTCAGGAGGCTGAGGCAGGAGGATCACTTGAACCCAGGAACTTGAGTTTGCTGTGAACTAGGCTGATGCCACAGCAGCCAGTGGAGTGAGATGCTGCAAAATAAAAGATTTTACATTTTATTCATTATTTTAATTTCTTTTCCTTTGGATTCTGTGGATTTTATGTCACCTACTCGCTGAAAAAAATTAGGATATTTTAAAAATCTGTTTTGTTTCTAATTTTTCCTTATTGTCTTATTTGCTGTCACAGAGGAAAAGGAAAAAGATATTAAGACTCTACCGATGTGTTCATACCAGACAGACACATCCAATGTTATTCAGAAGCCGAATAAAACTGATTCTCACTTTTTAATTCAGAAGCTGCCTCCCCATAGTCCTCAAAGTTCTTTCAACCTTATTCTTCTCTGAGATACTAGAATTTGATGAAGATGGCTGTTTTGTATCTTGTTTATTTATTGTGCTAGGTACATGATGGACCATTTCAATCTGAATACCTGTGATGTTTACTTTTGGGAAAACTTATTTTATTACTTTTCAGATAATTTTTACATAATTTTCTCCTGTCCACTTTTTATCTTATCTCTTTCTGGAATTCAATTATGGACTGAATCTCTGTGTCCTATATTTCTCTACAGTTTTTTTTTTCAAATCCTTGTGCTTATTTTTTTTTGTTTCTGGGGGATTTCTTTGACTATATAACCTATCCTTTTAAAAGTTCAACTATCAAATTCTAATTTCTCAGAGATGTTTCTTTTCTGATTGTTTATTTTTTGTTAAAATATGATGCTCAGGGGAGGCGCCTGTGGCTCAAAGGAGTAGGGTGCTGGCCACATATACCAGAGGTGGTGGGTTCAAACCCAGCCTCGGCCAAAAACCCCAAAACTGCTACCCCACCCATATATATATATATATGTATATATATATATATATATATTTGTTTTATGCTTATGTTTTAATGTACCTTATATTCTGAAAATTCTTAGTTTTTTCAAAATTTTTTTTCTGGGCATTGTTTCACTCAAGATCCTTTTTTCTTGTTATCTTAAATTTGCCTTTGCTTCTTGAATGTTCTTTCATATTTAATCTATTACCTGGAAAGCTTTACTAGGAGTCAGTAAGTAGAAAGGCAGGTATTTTCTCGGGGGAATTCTATTTATCAGTCTGATACTGAGTCTTTAGTTTTTGTGGGGGTTTTTTGTTTTGTTTTTTTGCTGTTTTTTGCCAAGGCTGGGTTTGAACCCACCACCTCTGGCATATGGGGCCAGCGCCCTACTCCTTTGAGCCACAGGTGCCACCCTGAGTCTTTAGTTTGATGCTAAGTGATTCTTCACAGGTTTCCTGGGTTCTCCTAGCTGATGTTTACATACAAGACAGAGAAAAGGGGCTGGAAGTGATAATGTTAAAAATAGACTTACAATCAGTTCTGTTTTCAGCTCTTGTGCTCACAGCTACACAAGATGTCCTGGGCTGTGGGTGAATCCTTTTAACTTAATGCAGAGAATTCTTATGAGTGGACATGTGGAGATGTGTGGGCAGAGGGATGTACATTTGCTGTGCAATTGTGTTTTTGTCACGTTTTGTCACCTTACCTCCATCATTTATTGCATATAGTGTTGTAGTTCTGAGTTCCTTGTGGGTCCATTGGAGCAAACTGGGTTGCTTCATCTGAAGCAAGGTACTACTTCTCCATCTACTTAGAGTGCTATGGCATCATCATCAGACAGACACATCCAATGTTATTCATAGCAACCTCAAACTCTTGGGCTCAAGCGATTCTCTTGTCTCAGCCCCACAAGCAGCAGGGACTACAGGTACCATCACAATGCCCGGCTATTTTTTTAGAGATGGGGACTCTCACTTTCTCAGGCTGACTTTGAACCTGTGAGCTCAGATAATCCTCCCTATCTACTTTTATTTCCCAAAACTTTCTCAGCTGTTTAATGGAGATAATACCAGGTAATATCTAATTTATAAAGTTATATGGATTAAATGAGTTTATGCGCATAATATGCACGTAATAGCACAGCACTAGTATGGAGTGCTTATTCCATAAATGTTAGTTATTAGTGTTATACAACATCAAAATATCTCAGACAGCCCTAGTCATATTCATTCCCTGGTTGATGGTACCAAAGAATATCTCTATTGTTGCCTTTGTGGACTCACTGACTTCTTTTATATTCATTTTAGCAAAGAAAGGGAGAGAAATGAATTCAGGCTTTACTTCTACCATTGCAGTGTTTTAATTATTAGAGATTTGTGACAAATTATAACATTTGGTAATCATAACTCATTTTTCTTTTTCAAGAATATCTTGATGTTTCATACATTTATAAATCCAGATGAGTTTTGCAGTAATTTTGACTGATTTTTCCCAATCTGCTCTTCCCCTCAAAATAACATTGAAATTTAGATTGGAATTACACTTAAGTAATTTTCAAATATAGGGGGAAGTTATATCTTTGTGAAACCAGTTCTTTCATTTTAGGAAGCAAGGTCAGCTTAATTTATAGGACTTTTTTTTTACAGTAAACATTTTCATTTTTAAAAATATAGTTCCTATACACTTATTCATTTAATTCTCATATATTTTATATTTTATATGTGGCTACTACAAAGGGGACATCATTTTATTCTTATAATTGGCCATTTCTTTATAGAAAGGTATTGATATTTACGTTTTCCTCTAAGTGTCCTTTTTTTTATTCAAATGGGTTTTCTTTTTTTTTAAATGGATTTTCTTGACAGTAATAAAGTTTCTTCTTTAAATAATGTTAATTTTACCTCCTCTTTCTGATATTTTTTCTATATTCTTTTTCTTATCTTATGACTTAAAGAAATAGTACTTTATTTTTCAGTTGAATAGGAATGTCCTAGTGTTATTAAGTCTGATATTTGTTGTTGGTTGGACGTGTGACATACTTTAACAAGTGTCCACTGACTCCTGCTTTGCTTTTGCTGCTTTGAGCAAGAGTGTATCAGAAAGAGCACATACACATACAACTCATATATACACTCACAAAAGGAAAACAATTATTTGAGATTCTAATATCTGGAATCTTTATGGCTGACAAGCTCTATCCTCAGAGGAAAAAAAAACAGACTATTTTGTATTTGAAAGGGGCAGGACCCAAAGGCAGAAAGAGGAGGAAAGGAAAAGAAAGAGGTTTTAGAATTTGAAGTCATGTGCTACACAAACCTAGTACCACTTCCAGAGTCATTTGATTTTTACATAATTCCATTTTATGATCATACTGGCAGTGTGTGAAGACTATATCCTATGATTTTTAAAAGTAATCTGGCATTATTTTATTCTGTCAGTATACATTAACTTCAACATGTTGAACAGCCATTGCTGTATCATGATAAGTTCAAAAGTTATTGAATAGATAGTACTGCCTGGTTCTGTACTAACTGGTCTTGACTGTTTTACATCTTTGGGTTCTTTCATGTATGTTTTTCATAATTTTCGCTTTCCAACTGTTACCCTTTTCTGCATCTTTGACCAGGATTACTTTTAGTAAGCCTCCTCTGTCTCTACTAACCTGCTTTTGATCATCTTGGACTCAAGAACACAATAAACCTGTTTATGTAATTAAACCTAAAGCGTAAATATCCTATAACATAGGGTCTGAGTATTATACCCAGGATTAATGCAGATGATTTTTATGTAGCAAAAAAATTATTTTGGCTCCAGGGGGCTAATAAAAATTAATAATTCAAGTTAATTTTGAATGAGTTTTGCATGCATATAGTGAAATATTTAAGAAATCCAATGGTTACACATTGAAAAATACTTTATTCCTGTTGGTACCCCAAATACTCCTTAAGGGTAGCAACTTTCCTTACATGTTTTCCAGATTATCTATACATATATACCCATATACATGTATTTTCATAAGTGGTAGAATTTTATGTACGCTGTTCTCAACTTTGATTTTTTTAGTTAAGAATTTATCTTAAAGATCATGGCATATGTCTATTTAAAGCTGCTTCATTTAAAATTTTTTTTATTGGCTGGGTGCAGTGGCTCACTCTTGAATTCCTAGCACTTTGGGAGGCTGAGGCAGGTATACTGTTTGAGCTCAGGAGTTTGAGATCAGCCTGAACAAGAGCAAGACCCCTTCTCTAGTAAAAACAGAAAAACTAGCCAGGCATTATGGTGGGACTGAGGCAAGAGGATTGCTTAAGCCCAAGAGTTTGAGGTTGCTGTGAGCTGTGATAGCATGGCACTCTACCCAGAGTGATAGAATGAGACTGTTTCAAAAAATTTTTTTTATTCTTGAAGTATTATACGTGTGTACATACAAAAATGTATGAATTAGAAGTGTACAGTAATGATGATTTTTCACAAAATGAATATTCCTGTGTAATGAGAACCTAGATCAAAGCATTGAATACTACTAGCATCTCAGAAAGATCTCCTTGTATTCCCTTCCAGTCACTAATTAAATCACTATTTTTCAAATGTGCCCAGTATCATAATTTCTAACAGGCATTTTTGAACAATTGTAACTGTTTTGTTGTATGACTGTGCCATAATTTATTTGAAAGTCCACTAATGGTGGACATCTAGGTATTTTCAGTTTGTTTATTGTTACAAACAATGCTGCTAGGAATATCCCTATACATGTGCTATCTCAAACATTTGTAAGTACATCTGAAGGGTAAATTCCTAGAACAGAGTATTGTACTAAATTTTTTTTTTTTTTTTTTTTTTTTTTGAGACAGAGTCTCACTATTTTACTTTCAGTAGAGTGGCATGGCGTCTCAGCTCACAGCAACCTCAATCTTTTGGGCTTAACCAATTCTCTTGCCTCAGCCTCTGAAGTAGCTGGGACTACAGGCGCCCACCATGATGCCTGGCTATTTTTTTTGTTTGTTTTAGTTGTCATTGTTGTTTAGCAGGCCCGGTTTTGAACCTGCCAGCGCTGGTGTATGTGGCTGGCACCCTAACCACTGACCCATAGGTGCCGAGCCCCTGTACTAAAATTTTGATAGCTATTGCCAAACTACGTTTCCTTAAGGTTATTCAAATTTAAAATTCCACTAGCAATTCTTTAAGATACTTCTTTCCTTATATCTTTGCTTGTACAACATATTATTAAATTTATAGTTTTAGCTTGGATTTCTTTTATGCCTAAGCAGTTTCTTAGATTTTTTAAGAGACACACTGTATTACTTTTCTTGTGAACAGTCTGTTCATGTATTTTTCTTTTTGACTTAAAGTTCTAGGATGTTAAGAGCAAGAAGGAGCCCATTTCTTCATTTGACAAATATGGAAATTAATTCATGAAAAGTTAACTGTCAAGGTACGTATTTCAGGTATTAGTAGTTACCAGAATCACTATTTCTAGATAAATGGGGGCTATGTATGAATATAAAAAATGAGGCATAAAGTAATTTAAGGGATTGAGAAATTAGCTGATGTACCCTTGAAGATCTTAACTCATAGACTACAATAATGGACATACAGCCCAAGTATCTCCTCTGTAAGATTTTAACTCAAAGCCCACCATAATAGACTACGGCCTGAGTAGACCCACAAGAAACATTGTATCTTAAAAAAATTTTTGCTTTGAACCTGACCAAGGCAGGCTCAATTTTAAGAATAAAATGTTGAATTCTTATCAAGTAAATAACCCTACCTATTCTCATCAGTTCCTATGTTGCAGAATATACATTAAAACTACTCAACCCAAGTAGTAATACCTGTTCAAACCCTCTTCCTTACTTGCCTCATTTGCAATTCTCCTAAGCTTTGCCCATAGTGGGGTAGAGGAGTCTTTTTTGATGCAGTAAGCTAGATGTATGTGGCTTATTGTGACTTAGGCATGTTGCTGTTGATCTTCCGTTGGTGGGCTTTGATAATTTGGAGATCTCACAGAGATTCTGCTGAGATCCCTGTTACACAGAGAAGCCAGGATGCTTAGTTAGCAGGGTAATCCTGTGCACATGTGAAACTGCTTAAAGCCATCTTGCCTGTAATGACAAGATTTACACTGAATCTGAACTATTTCATAGGGTCATTTAACATAAATTTACGTAGTTTTTTACTCCTAGGATTAAGAATGTTGAATTCTGATTGTAATCTTTTGTCTTTTGGTTAAATTCTGGTATCATTGTCTCCTATGTTTTTTTACTTTTCATTCTAATGTCTTCTATATTGTTTTTCTCTAAGGGAGGTCTATGAGAAGACTGTAGGCATTGATCTGACAAGCCCATCACTTCAGTTGGCCCTGAAGACTAATGACATTTTTAGAATGACATCCTTCCAACAAACTTGGCCTTGGGTCAACCTTACAAAAACTCTCCTGAG
>CAUYPK010119239.1:0-36122 GCA_963574355.1 Loris lydekkerianus
GGTTAGGGTGGAGGGAGGGTAATGGGTGGGGCCACACCTACGGTGCATCTTAGAATGGGTACAGGAGAAACTTACTAAAGGCAGAATACAAATGTCTGCCTACAACAGCTAAGAAAATGCCATGAAGGCTATGTTGAACAGTTTGATGAGAATATTTCAGATTATATATGAAACCAGCACATTGTATCCCTTGATTGCACTAATGTACACAGCTATGATTTAACAATAAAAAAAAAGTCTATTTATATTTTCTTCTGTGTCATTCTGCTAGGGATAAATTTGCTCAGTTAGTGTTTGTCTGAAAATGTCTGTTTTACCTTTATTTCGTGAGGCTATTTTCTTGGTGTATGTGATTCTTGACTGGCAGTCATTTTATTCCCATGCTCTGAAGGTATTACATGACCTTCTCATTTTCGTGGTTTCTATTGGGAATTCAGTTGTCAATTATTGCTCTGCTGAAGGTAAACTGCCTTTTTTCTTCATTAAAATTTTTTTCTCCTAGACCGGGTAGGGTGGCTCACACCTGTAATCCTAGCACTCTGGGAGGCCGAGGTGGGTGGATTGCCAGAGCCCAGGGGTTCCAGACCAGGCTGAGTAAGAGTGAGATCCTGGAGTGTTGTGGTGGGTCCCTGTAGTCCCAGCTACTGGCTCCCCAGGCAAGAGAATCACTTGAGCCCAAGTGTTTGAGGTTGCTGTGAGCTGTGAAGCCACAGTACTCTTTACAGGGTGACAAAGTGAGAGTCTGTCTCCAAAAAAAAATTTTTTTTCTCTCCTTATTTTGGATTTTGTTGGCTTTACTATGATATATCTATGATGTTACTTGTATATTTGTACTATATTTGTACTATATTTGCTTTTTGGGGGGATTAATAGGGTTTCTTGATCTTTGGCTTGATGTCCACAGTCAATTTGGAAAATTGTCAGGCATTATCTTTCTTTGCTTAGTGATAACAGTGCTTCATTAAGGTATATTTTGTATATAGTTAGGTGCACAAATGTCAAATGTACAGCTAGATCAATTATGACAAATATATAATGCTCATGTAATCATTACCTAGATAAAGAAAGTAGAAAGTCTCTTTCTCCTCAGAACATAATAGTATCCGTCATCCAATTAGCACTTCCTTCTCCTGCCTTGAGGCAATCACTACTCTGGTTTCTACATAATTCATATTCATCTAATTCAGATATCTATATAAATGTAGGTCAAACACTATGTATTTTTTCATGTCTGACTTCATTCATTTAACATAATGCTACTGAGATTAATCCATGTTGTTGAGGATATTAGTAGTTCTTGTTGCTAGGTGAGTATTCCATTGTATGAATACGGCACAGTTTGTTTAATCATTCCTCCTCTTGCTGTATATTTGGGTTGCTTTCAGTTTGGAGTCAATGTACCTAAAGCTTATATGAACATTGTACATGTCTTTTGTGAACATATGCATTTATTTCTCTTGGGTGTATACCTAGCGGTGGAATTGCTGGGTCATAGAATTTATAAGAAATTTCTAAACACTTCTTTAAAGTGATTGTGCTATTTAACATTTCATCCAACAATGTATAAGAATTTCAGTTGCTCTAATCAGGGGTCCTCAAACTTTTTAAACAGGGGGCCAGTTCACTGTCCCTCAGACTGCTGGAGGGCCGGACTATAGTTAAAAAAAAAACCAACAACTGTGAACAGATTCCTATGCACACTGCACATATCTTATTTTGAAGTAAAAAAACAAAACAGGAACAAATACAATCACACCGCCTCATGTGGTCTGCGGGCCGCAGTTTGAGTGCCCCTGCAAGTCTATACTCTTAACACTTTCAATTATATCTGTTTTTAATTTTAGCCATTCTGACGAGGCATGGTGAATCACACCTGTAATTCTAGCACTCTGGAAGGCTGAGGCAGGAGGATCACTTGAGTTCAGGAGTTCAAGACCAGCTTGAGTGGGACTCCGTCTGTACCAAAAATAGAAAAAATTAGCCAGATCCTAGTCCCAGCTGGGAGGTTAAGGCAGGAGGATTGCTTGAGTCCAGGAGCTCCAGGTTGTAGTGCACTCTGTCTGGAACGACAGAGGGAGACAAACAAACAAAAAATTAGTCATTCTGGTGGGTGTGTATCTGATGCTTTTAATTTACATTTCTTTGATCACTGATATTTAGCCCATTTTTATAAACATATTGGTCATTCATCTGTCTTAATTTTATAACATACCAGATAATGTCTTTTTCCAATTATTGTGTTCTTTGTCTTTTTTTATTGTGATATGTAGTTGATCTTTATTTAGTCTGATGTGAGTTACTTGCCACACTCATATATTTCAAATATTTCATTCCAGTCAAAGGGTTGCTGTTTTACTTTCTTGACAGTGTCTTTTGATGGGTATGAGTTTTTACTCTTGATAAAACTAAATTTATCACTTTTTTTTTCTTTCATGGTCAGTGCTTTTATTTTGCTGTGTAAAAAATGTTTGTCTTCTTCAAGGTTATAAAGATATTCTTCTTCCAGAAGCTTTATAGTTTTATCTTGCACATTTAGGTCTATGATCCTTCCTACGTGTAATTTTTGTGTATGGTCAGTATGGGTCACTTATCTCCTATGGACTGTTTTAACACACTTTGTTGAAATGATGATCCTTTCCCCTTTGAATTTATTGGTCCCTTGGTCATATGCCTGTGAGTATATTTCTGGACTCTATTTTGTTTCGTCAGTCAGTATGTCTATCTGTATACCAATACAACTATGTTAAACACTTTTGCTTTCTAGTTTTGAAGTCAGAGAGTTCAAAACTCTTTGTTCCATTACTTTGATCATCTTGGCTATTTTATTTCCATAAAACTTTAGTATCAACTTGCAATTTCTGCCACGAATAATTCATGGATTTTGATTTTGATTTTAATTTTGATTGTGTTAAATCTATGGTTCCATTTAGGAAGAATTGATATTTTAACAATACTGCATTTTCTAATCCATGAATGTGATATATCTCTCTACTAGTGAGGTCTTTTAAAATTTCTCTCAGTAGTGCTCTATACATTCAGTGTATATTTCTTGAATTTCTTTCATTAAGTTAATTCCTCTGTGTGGAAATTTGTTGATGCTATTATAAATGGCATTATTTTAAAATTAAAACTTCAGTTCATTGCTAGTATAAAGAAATCCAGCTCATTTTAGCATGTTGGTATTTTATCCCATGAGTTTCTTAAATTCAATTATTAGTTCCAATAGTTTGTTGGATAGTTGGATTTTCTGTATAGACAATAGTATCATCTGTGCTACATCCTTTTCAATCTTTATATCATTCATTGCTGGGTTATTTTCCTTTGTTTCAGTGTCTGGGACCTTCAGAACAGAATTTCTGTTGACTAGAAGTGATGAGAATGGATACCATTGCTTGATTCCTAACTTGAGGGAATATTTTGCCATAAGTATCAAGCTCTAGGGTTTTGCTGATCTCCTTTATATCAGTTTTGTGAAGCTTCATTTATTTCCAGTTGATGTACAGCTTTTATCCTGAATAGGCATTAAATCTATCAAATAATTAAATAAACTAAAACAAACGAACAAAGAAAAAACAGAGAAAAAAATAATAAAAGTGACCTGGCGTGGTGGCTCACACCTGTAGTCCTCGCACCCTGGGAGGTTGAGGCAGGTGGATCACCTGAGCTTGGGAGTTTGAGATCAGCCTGAGCAAGAATGAGACCCCATTTGTAAGAAAAAATAGAAAAACTAACTGAGCATTTGGATGGCTGCTATAGCCCCAGCTAGTCGGGAGGCTTAGACAAAAGGATCTCTTGAGCCAGGGGTTTGAGGTTGCTGTGAGCTATGATGGCACAGCATTCAACCCCAGGGCGACTGTCATAAATAAATAAATAAATGTTATGTTCTTTATATTCATTGCTTCCTGCCTTTCTCTTTACTGTTTTCTTCCCTTAACTTTCTTGACTTTAATTTCTCCTCTTTTTTTAGCTTCTTGGAGTGAAAGCTTAGACTGCTGAGTTTCAACATTAAAACTTTTCTGATTATTTATTTAAAATTATCAATTTCCCTGTAAGTAGTATCTTACTTGCATCTCATAAATTTTGATACATTGTGTTTTGACTAGCATTCATTTTAAAATACTAAAAAAATTCTATTGCTCTATCTTTCTTTGCCTGTGTTATTAAGGACAGTGTGATTTTATTTTAGGTTCTAGTTACCTTTTTATTTTGCTATTTATTGTAGTTCCATTGTAAATAGTGAATATTACAAGACTTTTCTTGTTTAACTTTTTAAAGATGTCAATTTATTATTTCTGATTGGAGATTATATATCATTCTTATGATTGCATCTCTGAATGTAGTGTGATATTTTTTCCTGCCTCTTTTTAAGATTTTCTCTTCATGTTTATTATTTCGTATTTTCGTTAAAATTGACCTAAGTGTGGTGATCTTTGTATTGATTCTGCTTGGGGTTTGCTGAGCTTCTTGAATCCGTGGTTTCGTGTTCATCAGTTTTGAAAAAATTTGTGACATTATCCTCTCTAGAAATTTATTCTACCCCTTTCTTTCTCTTCTCACATTCTGGAACTTTAAAACATATTTGATATTGTCCCAGAAGTCTCAGATACTCTATTCCAATTTTGAAAAAAAAAAGTTTATCTGTGCTTTAGTTTGGATTTATATTAACTTATCTTCAAGTCTACTGATCCTTTCTTCTGCTGTGTCCAATTTGTTTTTTAAAAAGACCATCCAATGAATTATTAGCTTTAAGCATTCTGTTTTTTGGTTCTAGAATTTTCTTTTTATCCTATTTTAGAGTTTTCATTTCCCTTTTAAAATCATGTTAATGATTCATTCCTCTATGTTTTTTAACATATGTAAAGTACTTTTTTTTTTATCATATTTAAAGTACTTATTCCTAATTTCATATGATTCCAGTCATCTTCCTTTTTTTTCCTGTTGATTAGGAGTCATGTTTTCTAGCCCTTTCACATGTCTTATAAATTTTTTCTTGTATGACAGGCATTGTAAAGAATTATATTGTAGAGACTCTGGACTATCTCATTTCCTCTAAAACGTACTGAAGCTGGTATTTTGCATTTGCTAGAATGAAGTTATTGGTGGATCACCTTATCCTGTCATGGCTTAGTTTTATTATTTATTTATATTTTACAATTTTAGATTTAATAACCTTCCTGGCTTCTGGTCTTTAAAAATTTTTTTTAGTTTTGCATATTTGTGGAGTGTATTCATTGCTGAAGTATACCTCATTGCTGAATATCAAGTATATATGTAATATTTTGTTACATGCTTAGACTGTAATAATCAAATCAAGGTATTTGAGATGTCCATCTCCTCAAATATTTATCATAATTATGTATTGGGACTATTTCAAGTCCTCTCTTCTACATACACACACACATATGTTATATATATATTTTACATATTTTACATATACATATATAATACATTTTTGTTTACAATATTAACTCTACTCTGCTATTAAACATTAGAACTTACTCTTTGTATTAACATTTCATTGTATGTTTGTACCTATCAACTCACATCTCTTTATCACCCTTACCACCCACAGGCTCTTCTCAAGGGTATAGTTTTATCATTTGTTAAGCCAGGTATGTCAGTTTTGCCTTAAGTCCTAATGCATACAAGGTCTGACGTCTAGAAAAAGTGTTGCATACCTCATTGCTGAATATCACTATGGCCACCTTCAAAGTACTCGGCTTGGGAAGCTGTGCACTGACACCAGCACCTCGCTCACCATTCAAAGCACTTTTTCCAGGATGAGTTCATGAACTTAATTGTCAGACTGTGCACAATGACAGCTTTGACAGCCATTCCAGAAAAAGAGTTACAAAATTGCTTTGAAATTGCATAGATTCCAAAGGGGAGGAGGGTGAAAGTGACTTTAGCGATATTCAGCAATGAGGCATGTAGCACTTTCTAGAATGAGTTCATGAGTGTAATTGTCAGACTTCATACCTATTACTATAGCATTTCCAAAATTGTGGTATATAGTGAAAACAGTGCTTAGAGGGATATTTATAGCATTAAAAAAGATTACAAAGAAGGAAAATCTAAAATCATTAAGTTGGGCTGGGTGTAGTGGCTCACACCTGTAATCTTAGTATTCTGGGAGGCCAAAGTGGGTGGATTGCCTGAGCTCAGGAGTTTGAGACCAGTCTGAGCAAAAGTGAGACCCCCCATCTCTACTAAAAATAGAAAAACTAGCTAGCCATTGTGGTAGGTGCCTGTAGTCCCAGCTACTCGGGAGGTTGAGATAAGAAGATCACTTAAGCCCAAGATTTTGAGGTTGCTATGAGCTATGATGCCACGGCACTCTATCTAGGCTGACTGTAAGACTCTTGTCTCAAAAAAAAATAAAAATAAAAAAATGCTTAAAATCAATAAGTTATGCTTCTACCTTAGGAAATCAGAGAAAGAGCAATATAAGTAAGCATAACAGAAGAAACAATAAAATTATTAAAAAAATCAGCATAATTTTAAACAGAAAAACAATAGAGAAAATTAATAAAGCCAAAAACTGTTTTTTTTGGAAAATGTCAATACGACTGATAAACTTCTAGCAAGGCTTACCTAGAAAAAGAAGACACAAATGTCTAACATCAGAAAAGAAATAGAGGCCAGGACAGTAGCTCCTGCCTATAATCCTAGCACTCTAGGAGGCTGAGGCAGGAGGAGTGCTTGTTGTTAGGAGTCTGAGACCAGCCTGAGTAAGAGCGAGAATTCATCTCTACAAAAAATAGAAAAATAAGTGGGATGTGGTGACGTGTGCTGTAGTCTCAGCTACTTGGAGGCTGAGGCAGGAGGATCACTTGAGTACTGAAGTGTGAAGGTGCAGTGAGCTATGATGACGCCACTGCACCGTAGCCAGGATGACAGACTGAGACTCTGTCTCAAAAAAAAAAAAAAGGAACTAGAGGTCATCCGTTATTGGTCTCACGGACATTAAAAGGATAATAAAGGAATACTGTGTATTTTTGTTAACCGCCCAGAGGGCAGTCTTCATTCCTAAGATGTGACTTATCAATTATTACTTGAATTCTTGGAGCGTTCTCCAAAGTTCTTCACTTTGACAACATTGGAAATACAGTGTATCCCTAACACATTGTGACCTCTAAAAATCTGTTCAGTTTTCAAATATCGAACAGCTGTTCTCTGCTAGTTCTTTCAGAATTTTTCTCTGAGCACATGCAGTTTAGGATTAAGCCAAGGGTCCCAGAGGCACCCTTGCACAGATTTGTAGCCCCTCTTCTCTGCAGTGTCCCTCTATTTGGTACATTTACTCACCAATTTCATTTGCCTTAGCATTTCTTTATTCTGATTTCTCTACCCACTGAAAATCTGTTTCCTCTACCCACTAAAAATGCTTATTTCTTATTGAGCTCCATTTCCCTTTGCTGCAGCTTGAAAATGTCACCAGGCAGATAACCAAGGTGAATGTAGAACTTAACTTGTATACTTTACTTTTAAAAAAGGATTGGATTGCAGCCCTGTGTTAAAATGTATGCCTGGGATCTGTAACCAGTTGCTTCCTGCCTTCTGTCCAGTGAAAGGATAGTCTAATACTAGGTTTCCTACTAACGGCTCCAACTGGAAGTTCCTTTATCTCTTTTAAAGTGACTTCTGCCATATCCTCATCACTCTCTATGGAATTCCAGTGACACATATGTTCGACCTTTCCCTCATTATCCTATGCATTCTTTTCGTATTCCCCTCCCCCATTTCATTTTTCTGTGTTTTTTATTTTTTTTAGATTCGAGATATTTATTTTATTTATTATGAAACACATAATAGATAAAGTGCAATACAAAAATATGTTCATATAAAAGGAGACAGGAGAGGAAAAATAAAAGAATAGAGATAACAAACCACAAGCAAAAAAAAAAAAAAATAGTAAGCCTAAACATGATAATTACATTAAGTGTAAATTATGTAGGTTTTTTTTTTTTTTTTTGATATTTCGTACTTTTTTTTTTTTCTGTCGAAGCAGGAACTCAACTTTATTGCGGCAAGCTTATATAGAGCATGGGGAAGGGGCGGGGAAAAGAGGCAGGGGATAAGGTGCGTGACAGGGTTGGGCCAATAGCATGGTGCCACGTTGGCTGTATCTAGGTAGAGGCAGTTTCAGGCTGGGCCTTGCTGAGTAATTGCTACGTAATGATGGATCTACTTCTAGTCAGGCTTGGGAAGTTGCACTAGGCCTCGGGCACATCATTTTTCTGTTTCATGATGAATCTTTTTTCTGTCTTGTCTTCCTGTTCACAAATTCTTTAGCCTCTCAATTATAGTCTTAATTTTGGTTATTATATATCTTTTTTTCTAAAATTTTATATCCTAGGATGAACTTCCCCCAATCTCACTCCCATGTTATATTTTTAAGTTCTGGAATTTCTGTTTGGTCCATGTATATATGTGTGTGTGTGTGTGTATGTATTCCAGTTCTTTGATGATATTCTCTAACTTATCTTTTGCTTTATAGGCTATGTTAAGCATAGTATTTTAAAAATCTGTTTCTGGTAACTTGATATTCTGGATCCCTGGAGATTCTGATTCTACTGTTGGTTGTTTCTGCTGTTTTCTTGTCTTCTTGTATGTATGGTAATTTTTAAAGTATGTGAAAGACATCAGATGTAAAAACTATAGAGCTAATCTGAGGTTCAGAGAGGATTTAGTTTGTTTCTGGCAAGGGGTTATGGTCATTACCAATCCAGGTCACCTTAATGTGCTGCAGAAAAAAAGGCCAATGGTCTACTCTTGAGACGATTCGAGGCTGATCTTCAGTCCCTGTGAGGGTTGGTGTCCTTATGGTTTACTTTTACACCTAGGGTATGGCCTTTTGGGACCTTACCAACCTATAATCTTGAGTGATTTTCAGATCTCTAAATTCCAAATTTTGTTTTCCTAGTTCAAAGGGTCTGTTGGAACTTGCTCATCTTGTGGAATTGGCAGATAGAGAAGTGGGCAAAGGAGGAGGAGTGGCCTCACGTGACAGATCCACCTCCCAATGTCTTCTTGTTGAGGATCATACCCCTATAATTATCCCATAACACTTTCTGTTGTTTTGTTGTGTTTTTGAATTTGTCCAGTTTTTCTAGTTGTTGTCAGTAGGAGAATTAGCTTGAATGTTCTTCTTTGTCATTTCTGGAAATGAAACCTAAATTTTTTTCTATAATATTTTCAATAGTAGAGTATACATTACGTGTTTATTTTGTGAATGCAAATGTATTTTTAAAAGTCTTTCTATTGCTTTACATGTGAAAGAAAACTCTGCTTCACTGTGAAAGATGTGTAAATATTGCTTCATTGCTTTCTGGCATTTGGAGTTTAAGAAGAGAAATTTTAGAACTGTGTGATTTTGTCTTTTATAGGAATCTCTCTCTCTTTTTTTTTATTCTTGATAATTCCTGATTATTTAAAAATAAATTGTCTTGGCAGCGCTTGTAGCTCAGTGGGTAGGGCCCCAGCCACATACATCGAAGCTGGCGGGTTCAAACCTGTCCTGGGCCTGTTAAACAACAATGACACCTGCAACAAAAAAAATAGCCAGGCATTGTGGCTGAGGCAACAGAATAGCTTAAGCCCAAGAGTTTGAGGGTTGCTGTGAGCTGTGATGTCACAGCACTCTACCCAGGGTGACAGCTTGAGACTGTCTCAAAAAAAAAAAAAAAAAAAAAGTTGTCCAAAATATTACTAGATACGAATTTCTTCCCCTTGATTTTTGCTTGTAATGTGAAGAGCACTTTGAATCTTCCAATTCAGGTCCTTTTTCAATCTTTTTCAGGAAATTTCTCACTAATGAAGTTTTCTATTATTGTTATTTCAATTATTATTTTTATTTATTGCTTTTCTTCTGATTATGTTTTTGCTAGATTCCTCAGGAATACCTATAATTGCTAGGTCAGATTTTCATCTTTGGTGCTCTGAAGCTGTTATGACCACTATTTTCATATACAGGGTGGCCCTAATTTAAAATAGTGTGCAATTTAAGTACATAATGAGTTAATTTTTGACAGCTGCATACATTGATGTAATCCATGCTCTAATCAAAATATAGAACATTTCCTTCTCTACAAAGATTTCTTGTTTCTCTTTTCCATTAATCCACCACACTCCCTCCTCCAAGAACCAGTGATCTGCTTTTTTGTCGTTATAGATTAGTTTTGCCTGTCCTGGGATTTTCTATGAGTAAAATCATAGGATATGTACCATTTTTGTATCTGTTTCTTTTACTCAGTGTAATGTTTGTAAGATTTATCCATGTTGGTGTATCAGCAGTTCATTCCTTCTTAATTGTTGCATAGTATGAATATATCATAATTAGTTTATTCATTCACCTCTTGATGAGCATTTTTAGCTTTTATCCTTAAAGATACAAACATGCATGTAAAGTGTTTTTATGAAGATATGTATTTAGTCCTCTTGATAAATACCTAGCAGTGAAAATGCTGGATCATATGGTAAGTGTATGTTTAATTTTATAAGTAGTTCTTCAAAAGTGGTTGTACCGTTTCACATGTCCTCCAGCAATGTGTGGGAGTTGTTCTACATTATTGTCTATGTTTAGGATCATTGGTTTTTTTTTTTTAAATGTTAGACATTTTGATGGCCATGTAGTAGTATCACATTGTTTAATTTGCATTTCTCTGACAAATAATGATAGCAAGCATCTTGCTGTGTGCTTATTGGTCACTAGGATATCTTTTTGTGTGTCTGATGTTATCAAAGATGTTTTTGAACATTTTTAAATTGGGGTGCTTATCTTATTATCTTCTTATATGTTCAAGAGATAAGACTTTTTTCAACATGTTGTGACCATGCTCTCTCAGCCAGGGGCTTTTCTTTTTAGGTATTTCAAAGAGAAGAAATTTGAAATTTTGGTAAATGTATCATTGTTTTCTTTTGTGATTCTTTCTCTAGTCTCTCCTAAGATTGAAAATCCAGTTCAAGAAATTCTACTATGCTTCTAAGTGTTTTATAATTTAGGATTTTACCTTTAAGTATCTAAACCATTTTTGGTTAATTTTTGCATATGGTAGGAAGGTAAGGGTTGAATTTTTTCCCCCATAAAGATAATGCAGTTGTTTCAGTTCAATTTGTTGAAAGAGTATCCTTTTCACATTGAATTATCCTGACTGTAATTGTTGAAAAGTAATTGACCATAATGTGTGCCTATTTCTAAACTCTATATTTTGTCTCATTGCCTATCCTTATAGCCTTATCTTATGATCTTGATTACTGTAGCTTTATAAAACATCTTAAAATCATGTAGTGTAAGTCTTTCAGATTGATTATTTTAAAAAATTGTTCTGGAAATTTTAGCACCTTTTCATTTTCATGTACATTTTACTCTCAGCTTATCATTTCTATAAAACAGCTTACTTGGATTTTGAATTGAATTGTATTGAAAACATAGTTTAATTTGGGGAGAAATGACATCTTAACAATATTGAGTATTTTTATTCATGAACATGGCATATCTATCCATTTATTTAGATCTTCTTTAATTTCTCTGAACAGTATTCATTAGTTTTTAGTGTACAGAGCTTACAAATATTTTGTGAAAGGTGTTCCTAAATATTTTATAATGTTGGATGCTATTATAAAGCATAATTATTTAAATTAAAAAATTTAATATTCTACTATTTATTGATACATGTAGATATGTAATTGATTTTTGTATATTGACTTTATTTTCTGCAACCTTGCTAAATTCATTTATTTTTGTAGCGTTTTTCTAAGTTTCTTAAGATTTTCTATATATGTAATTATGCTTTCTGTAAATAATTTTTAGTTTTTCTTCCTCCTTCCTAATTTGTGTCTTTCTCTTTCTCTTCCTTCTCTCTCTCCCTCTGTCCTTCTCTTCCTCTCTCCTTCCTTCCTTTTCCTTCCCTCCTTCCTTTCTCTCCTTCTTTGATTCATTGCATTTCTTCCTATCTCCAGTTTAAAATTGAATAGAAGTTCTGAGAATTGACATCTTTGTTTTTTCCCCTAGTTCATGGGGGAAAGTATTTGGTTTTTCTGCATTAAATAAGATGTTAGCTGTAGGTTTTTAATAGCTGCTTTTATTGTCAAAGTTACTGTCTGTTCTTGCTCACTGAGACTTTTAATCGTAAGAGAATGTCAAATGCATTTTCTGTTTCTATTGAGAGGATCATAAGATTTTATCATACTATTATGTTAATATGGTAAATTACATTGATTTGTTTTTCAATTTTGGACCAACCTTGCTTTACTGGGATAAATTCCATGTTGTCATGCTGTATTATATTGCCAGAATTAATTTTCTAAGTTTTTGTTGAATGTTCTGCTTTCTTCATTTATGAGAGTTATTGATCTACATTACTTTAATTATGATGGTTTCATGTGGTTCTTTTTAGAAAGTGATACTGACCTCATAAAATGAGTGGGGAAATGTTTCTTTCTCTTTTAATTTCTGAAAAAGTTTATGTAGAACTTATATTATTTATTTCTTAAATGGTTAATAGAATTCACTGGTGAAATCATCTGGATTTGGAGTTTTCTTTGTGGGAAAGTTTTATGTTCTCAATTTATGAAGGTTTATGTTATAAATATAATTTCTTTAATAGTTATGAGTCTATTATTTCTACTATCTAATGAGTCACATTTTATAATCTGTGTCTTTTGAAGAATGTGAGCATTTCATCCAAGTTGTCAGATTTATTTTTATGTCTGTGGGATCTATAGTGATGTCCTACCTTTCATTCCTGACATTGGTAATTCATGATTTTTCTATTTTTTTCTTCATCTGGCTGGCTAGGGGCCTTATTAATTTTCTTGAATTTCTAAAGAACCACCTTTTGGTTTTATTGGTTTTCTCTACTGGCTTTCTGATTCCACTTTCATTGATTTCTGCTTCTATTTTTATTATTTTCTTCTTTCTACTAACATTGAGTTTTGTTCTTTTTTATATTCTTATGATTGAAATAAATTACTTATTTTGGACCTTTTGTATTTTTTAATATAAGAATTTAAAGCTATAAAATTCCCATTAAGCATTGCTTTAGTTGCTTCCCAGAAATGTGTTATGAATTTTATGTATTCATTCAGCATCAGTTATTTCCTAATATTCCTTTGATTCATGAATTATTTAGAAGTAGTTTTGTTTGTTTGTTTGTTTTGTTTTGTTTTTGCAGTTTTTGGCTAGGGCCGGGTTTGAACCTGCCACCTCTGGTATATGGGGCCAGCACCCTACTCCTTTGAGCCACAGGTGCCACCCAGAAGTGTTTTTTAATGTACAAATATTTGGTGATTTTCTAGATATTTTTGTGTTATTGATTTCTAGTTTAATTACGTTGTGGCCACAGATGTAGCAGCATCTAAATCTTGAGACTTATTTGATAGGCCATAATATTATCTATCTTAGTAAATGTTTTATATGCGCTTAAAAATAATGTGCATTACACAGTGGTGGAGTGGAGGTTTCTATTATTATCAATTAGATTAAGTAGTCTGAGAGTGTTGGTCAAGTTTTATGTTTTCTGTTATTACCAATTAGATTAAGTAGTCTCAGAGTGTTGCTCAAGTCCTACGTTTTGCTGATTTTGTGTCTATTTGTTTTGTTAATCATTGACAGAGGATTATTGAAATTTATAACTGTAATTACGACATTATTTGTCAGATTATTAGATGTGTACATATTTATGACAATGTTTTCTGGATTAATTGAACCTTTTTCATCATTGTGAAATATCCTTCTTTATTTCTGGTAATATTCTTTATTCTGGAATCTGCTTCTCTGATATTTGTATAGATACTCCAGCTTTCTTATAATTAGTATTTGCATGGTATGCTTTTTTCTATTTACTTTTAACTTATCAATGGTTTTGTATTTTGAGTGTATTTTTCATAGGCAGCATATAATTTGGGCTTACTTTTTTGAAAACTTAAGTCTATTTGACAAGTTCTGCCTTTTAGATTATTTACATTAGTGTAAATTATTATTTAGACTATTTGCATTTAATGTAACTATTAATATGATTTGGACTTTAGTATATCATCTTGTATTTGTTTTCTATTTGTTCCATCTGTTCTTTTTCCTTTTCTTTTTTATATCTTGCTTTCTTTTGAATTAAATGTTTTTAGTATTCCATTTTATTTCTGTATTGCTTGTTATATAAACCACTTTATTTATTTTTTTTATATAAACCACTTTAAAAAATTGCGCTAGGGTTTACAATATGTACCTTTAATTCACAGTCTATCTTCAAATAACGTTATACTAGTTTACTTCTAAAAACCTTACATATTTTAATTTTTCCTCTTATATCTTTTTTGTTCTCCTTATTAAACATTTCACTTCTATATATGTTATTAGCCTCAGTTCATTACTATATTTTTGTTTTAGTCAACCATTTTTAACAACATGTTATTATGAGTAAAAGTCTTTTATAGTTATTCACCATACTTACCATGTCCAGCACTCTTTATGCTTTGGTGTAAGTCTGAGCTTTCATCTGATATCATTTTCCTTCAGTCTGAAGAACTTCCTGTAACATTTCTTGTGTGGAGCTCAGCTGGCAATTAAGTCTCTTAATTCAGCTAGTGTTTACCTTCAGGTAGTCTTTATTTCATGTTCAGTTTTGAAGGATATTTTCACTGGGTATAGAATTCTAGGTTGACAGTTTTTTTCTTTCAGCCTTTTAAAGATGTCGTTCCATTGTCTTCTGGCTTGCATTGTTTCTGACGAGAAATCAGCGATCATTCTTATCTTTGTTCCCCTGTAAGTAATGTGTCTTTTTTTTCCTTGGCTGCTTTTAAGACTTTCTCTTTATCATTGGTTTTCATCAATTTGATTATAATGAATTTTGGTGTGATTTTTCTTTGCTTTCATCTTGCTTAGGATTCATTGAGCTTCTTGGATCTGTGGGTTGACATTTTTCATCAAACTTGAAAAATTTTGGCCATTGTTTCTTCAAATATTTTCCCTTTCTGCTTCTTTTATACTTTAAATTACATGTAATTTATACTGCCTGAGATTTTCCCACAGTTCACTGAAGCTCTGTTTATTTTTCTTCCAGTATGTCAGTTTGGGTAGTTTTTATTGTCATGTCTCCTGATTCACTGGTCTTTTTTCTGCATTATCTATTGTGCTATTAAGCCCACTTAGTGAGTTTTTATTTTCAAATATTGTATTTTTCATTTTTGGAAGTGTCATTTCATTTTTGATTTTATTTTCTCTTTCTATCCTCACTATGTTTATGTTTTCCTTTGAATATGTTTATGATAGCTGCTTTAAAGTACTTGTTAACTACCTCATTTTTGTAATTTCTAGTTTTGTTTCTGTTGATTAGTCTTTCCCCTGATTCTGAGTAACATTTTCCTTCCTTTTTGAATACCAAGTAATTTTTGACTGGAAGCTGAATTTCATGGATATTACATTATTGAGTGCCTGGATTTGCTATCCTCCATTACGGTGTGTTGAGGTTTGTTTTATCAGTCAAGTTACTTGTGGATCAGCTTGGTCCTTTCAAAGATTGTTCTTAAGCTTTATTAGGAAGAGATTAGGGTAGTTTTTTTTTCTTTTTTCTAATGCTAGTTTAGTGCTATTTCTAAGGTATGACTCTCCTAATATGTCTACTGATTGCTACAAGTGTTCAATAAATTCCTTTGATTCTGGCTGGTTGAAATGTGATTATCTCCTAGCCCTTTATAAACTCTGGGAAATTTATAGCTTACAGAACCCCAACAGGTTTTCTCTACCCAGCCTTATGGAGTTTTATCTTATACATATTCAGTTTAGTATAAAGCTGAAGACCTAAAAGGACACCTACTTAGATTTCTGGGACTCTTTCTTTGCATAGCTTCCTCTTTTCAGTACTCTATTCAGCAAATTACAGCTACTATGCTTCTCTAAACTCTAGTTTCTGTTCTCTCAACTCAACAAAATTATCCTACTCTGCTTATGTTTTTCCTTCTATAGCCAAAGTCTAGAAATTGCTTCCAGGAAGAAAGTTAGGGTGATTGTGGTGCTCTCTGCACTATTTCTTTTCTCTCAAAGATAACTGTCCTATAGCCCAATTTCTGAAAATAGTGTTTCATTTTTTAGTTTTCCAGTTATTTATGAGGGCAAATTGTCTGCTGTGTTTTATGCCATATATTTTTGTTATTATTTTTGAATGGTGATCTATTATAACTGTATTTGCCATGAGATTAAGGCAGGTTGATTGTCCCTATAACAAAATCAATTGTAGTACTTTTCCCAATTGCAAATACCTGTGTTCTATCTTCAGACATTTTGATTCAGAAGACCTAACATGGGTTCAAAGCATCGTATTTTAAAAATATTGACAGGTGATTTTTGATACACAGCAAAAGCTGAGAATCACTGTTCTAGTAAGCTTAAATCCAGTTTTGCTTTGATGAATTTAAATGGATTATCCTACAAATTGTTCTTTCTTTCTTTCTTTTTTTTTGAGACAAGAGTCTCACTTTGACCCTTTGGTAGAGTGTCATGGTGTTATAGGTCACAGCAACCTCAAATTCCTGGGTTCAAGTGATCCTCTAGCTTCAGCCTCCCAAGTAGCTGGTACTACAGGTGCCCGCCACAACACCTGGCTATTTTTAGCGATGGGGTCTCTCTCTTGCTCAGGCTGATCTCAACTCTTGACCTCAAGCAATCCACCCACCTTGGCCTCCCAGAGTGCTAGGATTACAAGAGTGAGTCACACTGCCCAGCTTTACAACTTGTTCTTAACTCAGTGATACTCAGTAAAAATGGAATAAAAAATGAAGACCTTTTGGATATCTCCACTATCTACATAAAAAGCAATTTCTGACAGAGCAGGAATATTTAGAGCTCTGATCAAGTATTATGGCTTGTATACATTCTGGTTTGTTTTGCCTTTGCCATAGCGTTGTTATGTATTTTGAATATTCTGTCTGTGTCAAGAACTTCTTAATACTTATAAAGCAATCTTATAATACACTGATTTAGAGATGGTTAGCAGATTTCATCATGTGTGCCAATTCTGTTTTGATTAGTAGTGACTGCTTGATGTGCAGTAGTAAAAACAAACCTAAGGCCACTTCTGGACTCAGCAGGAAGGAATGCTGTAATGGACTAGTGATGTATGTCATGAGTTTGGGATTAGAAGAATGGGGCAGATGTCCCATATATTTGCAATTCATGTATTGATTAAAGGCAATCTTTTCCTCTAAATGCCTCTATTTGCAAAAGAAAACTTGTTGCCACTCTTTATATTCATCTTGACTTTACTACATATAAGAAACACATTTTATGGGTATAAAGGGCCTATACCCACATCATATCTTTATTCATTCTTTCATTTATTCATTTATTTCTTCTTTCTTCTCTCTCTAAGAACATAATCAAAATGATACTGTGTTATTAGAGTAGTGGTCTCTGTTATATACTTTTTAAAATAAATAGACATGTTGTATATTTTTAGAGGTCAATGGCTTTGGTAACCATGTTTTCCTAAATCCCTAACTAGTCAAATAATCTTATACGTGGCCTAATAATAGGATAGAAGATTTAAAATTGGGACACTCCTAGGTAAAAAATGTTTTGAAATGTTTGGAGCATAAATTAGTTTTGGATCATTAATAATTAAGTATTTTGAATTATAACTGAATGTATAACTAAGAATATCTTCTCATCTTTAAATTTCTATGTATTAAGAACAGGTCCTATAGGTCATCAAAGTCCTATAAGTTTAGAATATGGCATGTTAGGAAAATGTCCTACTTTTAAGCATGTAAATCTAGAATATGTTTTTTATGATGGAACATTGTTAACTAGGTGCTTTGGGCTGTAGAATCATCAGGATGATGATAAACAAGTGACCAGATGTAAAGTCACTTGGTTTATTCTAGGTCGCTTGATTCTTGTCCTCATTCTCTACATATACGGAATTAAAGAGTTGGATATTAGTGAAGTAGTAGAGATTTAGTGTGTGTATTATATGTGTGAGAGAGATGCACTTCACGTGGTCTAGAAAGTCATCTTTCCTGTCTCCACAATTGATGGGGAAGAGGTAGGAAATGGAAAGATGCCTGACCATTTATTTCCATCATCACTTTGAAATGCTTCCTGGAGCCAAAAGATGTTTAATGAATATACTGTGATGGAAAGAGCAGAGTATTGAGAACAAAGAGATAGAGGTTCTACTCTTAGCTTGTCATTTATTAACTCTGTGATCATGTCAAGCTACTTAACCATTTTAAGTTTACCTCCTTCTAATATGAGATTAATAGTCTGCTGTACATGCCTCACAGAGTTGTTTGAGGATCAAGTGAAAACATGGTTGTAAAAATCTTTGAGAAATTATTAATGGTCTAGCACTGTGAAGTAGTGTAGTGTATTCCATATTATATACTCCTGGGAAAATGGATGAAGTTGTGATATCTTTGCCTAATTTAAAAAAATGTTTTCATAGATTAAAAAATGATTCTGTTAGGAAGCTTTCTGATGGTGGTTCTATTTAGGAAAAAGAAAATGGTGAAGTATCTATTTTTACTGGGCACAAATAATTTTCTGTGTAAAGTATTCATCAGCTCTGCTTTGCTTTACAGCTTGGAATCCCATCCACTGCCAGCATATTGAATGCCACAATGCAATTAACAAACCAGCTGTGAAGGTACTGTTTTATTAGGTCTGGTGCTATATTGAATTGCCAGTGGTAAAATTATTAGGAGCATATTGCTGAATGAAGTGAAGTAGATTGCATCCTCTTCCATAAAGCAGAGGCTTGTGGTCATAGTAATCTCAAACACCTCCATGTTCAATCTGACTGTACTTTGGCAGATTGGTCAAGAGAGAGCAATGAATAGTGGTGTCTGCAGGTTTTTGCTATGAGTTCAAAGCTGAGTGCTATGTAGCACTGAGTTAAACAGTGAAACACTTACATAGTCCTTAACCAGCTTCCGCTTCAGCTAATGAATTCAGGGAAGTGTATTTTCCCTGTTTTCATGGATATGCTACACATTAAGAGTCCTTATGCAAATTCAAGACAAAAATAGATACGATTGTTAATTCTTAGGCCATATCACAAATATGTCTTAATTGAAAAGACTGGGAAGTATATTAACATGGAAAGTTACATAAGAGGTAAGGAAATAGGGGTTTAGGGAGTTAAGTCACTTTCCTAAGGTTGCATAGCCTGTTAGCGTCAAAACTAGAAATAGAATCAGGTATTCTGACTCCCAACCTTATTCCTGTTCTACCACGTCAAATTGGTTCTGTCCTGCTGTTAACCCTAAATCTTGAAAGTTAAATGTTAAGAAAAATAATCACACTTTTTAACACAATTGTTTATGGTATCTTTGTTAGATGTAAAACACTTGGCTGGATGGACATGTGTCTAGTTTTTATATTAACTTTTGGTTAGAAATGGTTAGAGTTCACAGTTAACTTTTGAGAACCTGGTGTCATGGCAGTTTGCTTCCCTTGTTCTATACAGATATAGATGGTTCAGATTACCATATAGTAGAAAACGAACATCATCACTTTATAGAAACAAAGTAAAAAGGATAAAATGTGATCTAATAAATGTAAAAATAAACCCAAATATGCTACCTATGCCAAAAGTGACAGAGGAGTGCCAATAATAGGTTATCATCTAGATATATCATACTAACATGGGGCATCCTTATACATATTCAATTCATATTATACATATTCAATCTCTGCTTTTATAAAGGCAAATTGAATGAAATTATGTTGAGAAAGAGCAGGGGACAGTAACCCACCAATGGAAGCACAGGTCTCTCCTATTCTCCTATATACATTCTACTAAACTTTAGTAGACATTGGGGGTTCCAAAGTGCTTTTCTTTGGTGTGAGGATATTTTGAATTACACATAGGCAAGTTGATGAGAGATCTGTCTGGAAAGCATCCAGAAATGTATGTCTCTGTTTTTTAATATTACATGGCTGGATACTTTGCAGATAGCCCTTATATATTATTCATGGAGTTCAGCTTGATCCTTCATAGGGATGAGGCTTTCATGGTTCCCTCTTCCTTTTCTTTCTATATCTTTCCTTTCTCCTTCCTGCCTAACTTCTAGCTCCCTTTTTTGGTTCACTTAGACTTCAGTAGGAAGGAAGTCCTTTCTCTTTGGTTTCTCCAGTTATTTTATTTTATTTTTAATTTTTAGATTTTGAGTTTGGCTGCATCTTCAGGTGTCCTCTGATATCCTGGCTAGTTAGTAATACTTTCTGGACTGCTACTAATAAAAATAATCAGGAAATAGATTTTCTTTTTCTGTTCTGGGCAAATGGCCCAGTCTACTCCTCTGGGTTTGGCCTTACTTTTCTCCCAGTAGCCAGTCTTCCTGGAAAGGCCAAACCATCTGACTTTCTGTCATTTTTTAAATTTACTGAGGTGAAATTTACATAAACTAAAACCGACTCGTTTAAAGCGAACCATTCAGTGGCATTTAGTACATTCATTGTGTTTGCCAACACCACCTCTATCAAGTTCCAAGACATTTTCATCACCTCCAAAATCTTATTTTCGGAACTCCAGTCTTCCTACAGAGTGTCTTTTTCTATTTTTAATCTATGCTTTTCAGGAAGACAATATTCTTTCCAATGCTTCAGTGCTGGGGCTGTTTTTGAGCTACCATAAGTCTGGCTCTGTGGCGTTGTTTCTTTGTGAATGCTCCTAAATCTATACTGTCACCACGTGGTTTGCAAATCAAGGGTATCCACCATCTAAAAGCTTACAGAACAATGTTAAGTGAAAAGCAAAGTTATGAAATTATATGGAGTATAGTGCTCATTTAATTTAAAAATTACTTAGATTCATAGTGAAAAACAACACAGTAATACTCACTAGTATGCTACCAGGGATTGCATTGAAATGGTGGGAGGGTTAATGAGTTATTTGAATTTTCTTCTTTTCCATTATCTGTTTTTCTAAGCCTCTACATTAGGCATATGTTATATTTATAAACAGAAAAATAATCATTTTTAATGTACCAGTCAGCTACAGACACATTAGTATGCATATAAACTGACCTGTTCAGAACAGAACAGCATTGCCTGCAGACTAGCTGCAAATCCAGTGGGTTATGTTGACTAAGTCGTTAAACAAGTCAGAGGTCAAATAGCAAATCTTGACCAACTCTTTATAGTTCTAACATTCTAGGAGTTTCTCCTTTTGAGTGGAATGAAAAAAAAATATCATTACCTGAGTGAGATATCAATCCCTCGTTAGAAAAGAGGGTAAAGCAATGATACTTGAGAGCAGATCTACATTGGGTGCACGGGGAAAGATGCAGGGAAAGTGAATTAATTCTCACCAAAAGCCTAACATCTCCACAACAGTGAGCTATAGCACTAGGCATTAGTGATTTGCCAAGAGAGAAAATATCATCTATTTGTGTTGCAATAGGCTGTAAAAAAATATATTTTAGTTAAGAGCTGTGATAGGCTTAAAGATGAAAATATATTGGAACTTACAGTTTATTATATTGCATTCTGTTTTTGGTTTTATTTGGTTCTATATTTGGTTCATATATTGAAGTCCAATATATGAAGTAACTTGGATCCAAGATAATTAAGACATTTGGCCCATTGCTAAATCTTGCTTGGTGCCTGCTTTTATAAATAAAGTTTTATTGGAACACAGCTATGCTCATTTGCTTACATATTGTCTATGGCTGACTTCATGGTAAAATAGCAGAACTGAGTAGTTGTGACAGAGACCTTGTGGCCCACAAAATCTTAAGTATTTATAGAAAAAGTTTTCTAATCTTTGATTTAACACATCCAATAGTATTTATTCATTGCATCTAAAGAAACATGAAACTTAAGGAAAATGTAAGGAAAATTTTCACACTGGGCCTTTATCATCAGGTAATATATAATTTATAAATTTTGATGGCATAATTATTTAAAACTTAGCCATTATAACTCTTGTTTCTCCAATTATTGAAACTCCTCAGTGTTTTAACTTTGAATTATAGACTGTTTGAATTCTAAGTTTGGGTCAATTTCCACTTGAAATTAGTAAAAACAACTAAAGAAAAAACAGAGTAAAGTTCCAGAAGAATTTATGTATTAGGCACATTAACCATATACTCATTGGTAGCTTGGGCTAATTACTTTTTCAAGGGCAGGAAGAGAATTCAAAGTGATTTGAATCATAGAAATTTAAACTTAGGCAAAGTACAAAATGCAGTTAGTTATCTGAGTATTTTGTTCATTTGATTTAAATCATTCAGATATTTGAAATAGCCTGATGCTCAACCCTGAAATTAACACTTTTCATCTCTGTACTTAGGCTAGTGAAGTGCAGCCATAAACAAGGCCTGGAGGGGGTGGACAAGTGTAGGTCACCACATGAAAACAAAAGGTTGGGTGACAGATGGAGAGCTAACATTTCAGAGTAAGAACGGCTCAGTGTTAGATTTAGTCCTAACTTTTCTGAATGAAATAAATCTTAAGGAAAATTCTCAACTGCCACCATTTTGGTATCAGCTAGGATTCTGAAATCTTAGTAATATATTTCCCTTTTCCTAAAGAGACATTACTGTGCTTACTGCTTTAGGAATTACTGTAACAGCCGATTTGAGCAGCTGTTGAAGATGATTTTTTGTTTTTTGATCTTTGTGGCGTGAGGGTGGATTTTTTGACACTATTTGTTACTTGAATTGCAAATAACAGGAGGAATGAAAAACCACAGTAGCTACATTTAAATCCCCAGTGTGGATTCATCAGCCGGTTTAGGAAAAACAGTTCTAACTGGGAAGGGTTTTACGAAAAATATTTGTTCCACTTTGCTTTTCAAAACCTGTCATTATGGAAGCATTTGTGCTTGCAATATAGGGGATGTGATAAACAGGAAGAGAAGGCAGGGTTCATTTTGTCTTTTTGTGTGTTTCAGATGTGTATAGACCCTTCCCTGTCAGTAGCTTTGGGTGATAAGCCGCCCCCATTATATCTCTGTGAAGAATGCAGCGAGAGGATTGCAGGGTAGGTATTAAGAGTCCTTGAAGAAAAGGAAATATTGCAACAATGAGAAAATCAGAAAAATAATTTGAACTTAAATTGGTTGCATTACCCAAGTCTGATATTTAACAAATAGCAAACTTTCATTTGGAAGACTTCAGCTTTCTCTCTATGTGACATGAGAAAGAAATTCCACTTAATAAGGCAACTGTAATTTTGAAGCAACTATGTTTAAAAAGGCCACAGAGAAAAACAGATATGAAAGAAAACTGTGGCTTCCAAACATGACAAATAAATCATATAGGTTCTCTTTGCTTGTTAAGTTTCACAGAACCACACTCAGCTTTGCACAGATCATGCAGTATTTTGGTTGGCTTAATTAGCATCTGGAAAGTACCATTTAAAGATAACCAAATATGATGAAGTACCTGTAATTTATAATTTAGCTGGAATGCATTAGACATTTTAAGAGTTATTATGATAGTGCTCTTAATTACACTTCCTTTCTATTAAAAGACTTTCAGCAATTGTGTGCAGCTTATAAACATTCATCTGGAAGGGTAACATTTCAATGAAGCTCATAAACATTTTTTTTTTTTCTTTATAGGGACCACAGTGAGTGGCTGATTGATGTTCTTCTGCCGCAAGGTATGGCTTTCTTCAGAAAGGATGAATAATGAGTAATCATTACAAATGCCATGGATGATTTATTTCCTTTTGTACTATTTTACTGTACAAAGACAGTAACCAAAGCATTATAGTCTATGAACATTTCATTGATATGAAGCATCATATCCATGTCTTGCTTATAATATACCTGTACATTTAATAATGAAGAAGTGGTATCATCTTCTTTTTGGTATACAGAGCAGGTATACAAATAATATCCTGCTGTGCCAGGTCAGAAAGGGAATAAGGAACACCAGCTAGAAGAGCATTGAATACTGGACCTTTTCTCTCTCACCATTCTAGCTCTGTGTCTTGGGGGAAAATCAATTAATTACTCTGAGATTTAGTCTCTTCATCAGTCAAATGGGAATAAAATATATCTAACCCATCTCAATGAAAAGATAAAATTGCAATGCTTCTTGCAATTTGTTAGAGTTCTGAAAGCTATGCCCTCTAAGATGGTAGGTCCCAGACAGAGCATTCCTCTGCACATAGGAGAGGCAGGTATTCCAGCCATGTAATTGGAGGCTGAAATGATAAGGAAAAGTACTGAGGAAAGCAGAGGAAAGACAAAAAGTAGAAAAAGCTATGGGTATACTGAGTTTGAGTACAGATCAGGGACATGAGGAGAACACGATCTATAATTTCAGACTTAGATAATAAAAGGACTAATTTGAGAGGCTCATTTAAAAGGAAATGTAAAAACCTTACGTTAATTAAATATTGTGAATTTTTTTTAAGTTGAAGAACTTTGCTTGATGATAATTATACTATTTTTTGGTAGTCTCACTTTTCATATCAGGTTATCCCAACCTTAAGAGATACTGATTTAGTGAGTGCTCTTTATCTGTAAAATGGAGCAATAATGTCTATAGCCTTCAAAGGGACATTTTGGAAAGTTACATAAGAATATCTATAAAAAGATTTGGGCTTCTATGGGTGAAGGTAACTCTTTTCCCTTGAAGTTAGGCTACTTTCCAGCTTTCTGAGATTAAACCCATAGTCAAGTTCTAAAATACACTTTAAATATCAGATATGTTGCTGAATTCTGGTCTTCTTGTCCAGTGATTTCATTTTTGGAAGAAGATTGGTAATAACTTTTCGTCATTTATCTAGAAACATGATACTAACCTCAGAAAACTTAAGATAAACTCTAGCACATCAAACTGTTAAATGACCATTAATTATACAAAAGGAGTTTCTAAAACTGAGGTGTAAATTTCACTGAGTTGTGCCCACTAATTCATAGTTTCCAGACAAGGCTCAGGAGACATTTACCTTTGGTCTTTTAAATAAATTGGGATGTAGGCTATATGGTAAATAAAGTGTTATTCCATTTATTGAACACTTATTTAGGAGATAGGATTCTGGGAAAAATCTTCTGAGCACCCTTAAACATCAGTTTTTATGGAAATAACTCATGTACCCATTAAATAGAATTCTTATCCATTTCTTAAAATCAGCCCTATAAATAGACAGTATTTTGATGATCTTGCTCCAAATAGGCTACCCAAGGATTTGAAATTTACTTTCTTTTAAGTAATCTTCCACTGATTTTACACTACTCAAGACTGATAGAGATTGATAATTCAAGTCTCATTCATCCATGTTAGTAAGTTTTCCCTGCAGTTTTGATATAGCAAATCATCCCATGGGGATGCTTTAAATGTGTCACATCAACCCAGTGTTGTCATGTCATGGAAAGAGCAACAAAGAAGGATTTTGGAGACTGTAGCTCTAGCTGTGCCTCCAGCATCAATAGCCTGTGTGACCTTAAAGAACTCGTCTAAGCACAGTGGCCCTCAATTTTGTCTCTGTGAAATAGGGAGGTTAGATTAAAGTTGTTTAGCTTTAACATGATCTAATTTCTAAGTCATATCTGAAAAGGTTGAATCGCTCGTGAGAATAGGTGAAATATCTGTAGCATGTAGGTCCTTTTAATTCCATTAAACAGAAACTCTAACACCACCACCAGATGAAAAAGAAATTTATTTCATGCTTTCTGAGAAAACTAGAAGCCAATAAAAGTAGATGACAATTTGTGAGATAAATCAAAAGTTGTTTTGGCAAGTCTGGAGGTTGTATTATTAAGATTTTTTTTTAATTCCCCTTCATGGCTTCCCTTATCTAAAATGGGCTCTTTCTTTGTTGATATCTTGTGTACCTTCTCCTTACAGCGGAAATATCTGCTATATGTCAGAAAAAGGTAAGAGCAAAGCATTTGTGTGGTGGGGCATGATTTGTTGTGTTTGTGTGTAAGTTCATTCATTGACACCTGCCTCATTTCTGTACCATGGTTTCCTAGCACGTATGTCATCGTGTTTGTGAAGGGGCAAAGGAAATAATTTAGCATGCTAATTGCTATGTCCACATGGTCTCTCTTTCCATTTCTGCTTTTGCTCACCATCTTATGCGTAATGTTTTTCTTAAGTAATCTGCAATAAAAGCCCATGTGTAATTCTGGGGTAGGAATCTAATCACGAAAAGGTTTGAATGGTAATGCAATTCATGATACTTAGCTTTAGTAAACTATGTATCTTATATGCTAAAGTCTTTATTGTTTTGAAGTGGAGTGCAAGTAGTCTAATTTATATGTGTGAAAAACATACCCAGAATGATTCAGTATGGAAAATATTCATTTATATGTGAATTGAAGGATATATCTAGCTAAGGATTCCTCCCTTAAAATTTCCTGAAGCTACTTTCTATAAATTTCCCTAAACCACGTCTACCTTCTCTTCTTGTTTTAGTAGTTGAAAACTACCAGAGAAGGTACATGGTGTCATACAAAAATCTTTGACTAATTGGTTGAGATACTTGGGTTCTGGCCAACCCCAGTTTCTTTTACATTCATGGACTTTATACAAGTCATTTAAACTTTTTGGGAGGTTGGTCATAAATCTGTACATTTGGAGGACTCTTATCTATTGATGCATAACAAATCATCCTAAAACATAGTGGCTAATAACAGCAACCAGTTATTTGATCATAATTCTGTGGACTGGTGATTTGTCCTATGCTCATTCAGACAGTTCTTTTAATAAACAACTCTAGACTCACTCATGTATTTGCAGTCAGTTAGTAGGTAGGATGGGCTGGTCCCCGATGATCTCCCTCCCTTATCTGGGGCCTCTGCTGGGATGGGTACAATGGTTGGGGAGTCAGGGCTTTCTTGTTTTCATAAGGTATCTCATTCTCTAGGAGGCAAGGCTGGAGTTGTTTGCAGGGCAACAGTGTTTTGAGAGAGCAAGAGAGAGGAGTGCAAGGCTCCTTGAGACTGAAGCTCGGAAGTCATACAGCATCACTTCTGATGCATTCCATTGGTCAAAGCAAGTCCCAAGACCAGCCCAGATTCAACGAGTAAAGAAATAAGATCTTCCTGTTTATAGAAGGAGTGGCAAGAATTTTGTGGTCATGTTTAATTTGCCTAAATCCACACTGCAGACATAATTTTTACATTCTTTCTATATGCAAAATAAGTTCACCACTTTACAAGACCTCCTAAAGTCTTATTCATTTATAGCATTAGACTTACAGTCCAATATCTTGTGATTTGCATCTGGTATCTCACTCATTAAACTTCTTAGGTACAAATTCTCTTGATTCAGAGATCTGTGAACTAAAAAGGAAAGTTTTCTGTTTGCTATGCAACAAAAACACAATGGTGAGATAGGGACGGGGTAACAGCAAAAGACCTCTGTTACAGAAGGGGAGGAGGAAGCAGATAGCAGTCAGTGGTCTGCCGCAGTACCAGGCATGAACAGTTCCTCTATTTCCAGATATAACAAATGTGCCTTGATTAGGCTCTGGTTGGCTTCTTTGGGGGTAGTTCCCTAAACTACCTGACTACCTGTTAGTTCCCTAAACTCCTGAGCTTTTGGTTCCACTTTCCAAGATCTCTGTTTCAATAAGAAATAGCCCAGGGCAGTACCTGTGGCTCAGGGCAGTGGCATATACTGGAGGTGGGGGTTCAAACCCGGCCTGGCCAAAAACTGCAAAAAAAAAAAAAAAAAAAAAAAAAGAAAAGAAAGGAAAAAGAAATAGCCCATATCCTGAGCAAGAGCAAGACCCTGTCTCTACAAAAGAAAAGAAAGAAAGAAAAATTAGCTCCAGGAGTTAGGGGTTGCCGTGAGCTAAGATGCTGTCATTACACTCTAGCCTGGGCAACAGTGTAAGACCTTGTCTTTAAAAAAAAAAAAAAAAAGAGGCTGAACACAGTGGCTCACTCCTGCAATCCTAGTACTCTGGGAGGTGAAGGTGGGTGGATAGCTTGAGCTCAGGAGTTGGAGACTGGCTTGAGCAAGAGTGATACCTCATCTGTACTTGAAAATAAAAAACAAAACACTGGCTGGGCATAGTAGCAGGTGCCTATAGTTCCAGGTACTTGGGAGACTGAGGCAAGAGGATCTCGTGAGGCCAACAGTTTGAGGTTGCTGTGAGCTATGATGCCAGGATGCTGTACCCAGGGCAATACAGTAAGGCTCTGTCTCAAAAAAACAAAACAAAACCAAACCAAAAACAAACAAACAACAACAACAAAAACCAAAAGAAGAAAAGAAGAAAAAAAAGAGAGAAAGAAAAAGAAAAAAAGAATTGGTTTATATTGCAGCTGAATAACTTGCTCGATCTGCTTCCTGCTTAAAGAAGTTGAAGTCCCACAGACCTCTTTTCATTTTGAACCGTGTCTGTCCACTTTATTTTATTTTATTTTATTTTATTTTATTTTATTTTATTTTATTTTAAGTGGGCTAAGAGTAAAGATGATTTATTTACCCAGGTCCAAACACAGGCAGAAAGATTCTGTATTGATTCACAACATACTACAAGACCAGAGATAGGAGTTCTTAAGGACATTATTCTCCCTTAGAAGAGAGATAGTGAGTAGATAAATAGCCCCAAATTGTTGGTCACATTTATTCCTTAAAGGGAAAAAAATGAACAATTCTTTTAGTCTGTCCACTTTAGTTTTAGCTGGCGGTGCCTTTGCCAGGATGACTTTGCTACAATGTGTGGGTTTTCAATGAATCTCATTGGGCTTCTGTGCCCTCAAAGCCATATCTAAAATTATTTTTGAGGAAGTCTTTTCTATACTTTGGGCATTTCAGTCTGCTTTTAAATTTATAGGAGCCCTGTTCTAGCTGAGAGGCTCAGTAAGGCCTTTTATCTTTCTCAAGTCTTAACAAAGGATCCTGTAGTCATTCAACATATTCCTGAGTTGGTCTTCATCATGAGGCTATTTCTTACTTTGACGATCTTTTACAAGCATGAGATACTAGGATTTGAAACATTTTTATTTTCTAAATGAGCATGTCCTGGCTCTGGTGACATATCTAATATATTTGGCACTCAGCATAGGTCATTTTTTAACACTTCTGTACTTAATATGACAAAATTATCTTTAGTAGTGAGCTTCAAGTTAGCACATTTTTATTGCTTATTTGTAATAAATATTGCATTTTATGTGAAAGTGAACTTGAAGAACTTCTGCTAAGTTCATTAACAGTGGAGAAGTGTCTGAACTTGCTCTGGGTAGTTTGTGTCTCTTCCTCTTTTGGTGCTCTGTAGTCCCACAGTTGAACAGCAGGTTGGAAATCAGCAACGACAGCATCATGATTGAAAAGATAAAGAGACATACCTTGGTTTATTTCAAAAGCATCCATCTATAAAAGTACTTGAAATTACTTACATGTGTTTAAAATTGAAAGTAGTATAACAGACTGGGTGCAGTGGTTCATGCCTGTAATCCTAGTACTCTGGGAGGCTGAGGTGGGTGGATTGCTTGAGCTCAGGAGCTTGAGACAAGCCTAAGCAAGAGCAAGACCTTGTCTCTACTGAAAATAGAAAAATTAGCAGGATGTTGTGGCTGGTGTCTATGGTCCCAGTTACTCATGGGGCTGAGGGAAGAGGATTGCTTTAAGCCCAAGAGTTTGAGGTTGCTGTGAGCTATGATGACGCTATGGCACTCTATCCACGGTGACAAAGTGAGACTCTGTCCCCAAAACAAATAACAAACAACAAAAACCAACAAAGTAGTGTAACAGTGACGGGAGTGAACATGCCTCCCTGGTTTCAGTGAAACCAGATTTAGATTCAGATTCTCATTGAATTTGAATCTAAATCTAAGGGAAATCTTTCAGGTTTACTTTGAAAATAATGCATATAGCTGAGTCCATCCAGCTTGAGGACTTTCAAATATATTATTAAAACTTATTAGGAACCACAGCAATTATTTAGAACTTTGATCAACTAAATGTTATTTGGGGGAAAAAGTATTTTATTGCTGATATTGTTTAGAATTGATGACACGTGGTAATAAAGCAAGTTGGCTTTTAGTTGGTATTCCAGGTAACATTACATGCAGGATATTTAGATAGTCCATAAGAAATTACTCAAATTGTAGCACTATGAAACAACCACCATTTAATTATGTTCACAGATTCTGTGGATCAGAGATTTGGACAGGGCATAGTGGACACAGCTCATTTCTGCTTTGTAATGTTTGGGATCTCGTCTGGGAAGACTTGAATAGCTGGGGACTGAGTAGTGGCTTATAGATCATATATATATATGGGCTCGGAGATGGGGTGAGTTGGAGATTAGGCTTAGCTGGCACTGTTGACTAGAGACCTAAGCACAGCATCTTCATGTGGCTTGGCCTTTTTATGGCATCATGGCAGAATTCTAGGAGGAGTATCCTGATAAGGAAGTTTCTGAAGAAAGAACAATCCAAGACAGCCGGGTGGAGCTCCATGTCTTTCCATGAGTATCCTTTCTGCCATACTCTGTTGGTTGAAGCAGTCACAAGCCCATCCAGATTCAAGGAGAGGAAACTAAGCCCCACTTTTCGATAGGATGAATGTGGAGGACACTGCTGTGGTCATAATTCATTTGTAATTCTTCCCACTTGCAAAATTCTGGCTGGAGGTCCAAGGTCTCATTGAAATCAGGTCCAGATAAAGATGAGGCTCTTTGGTTTGGCTCCTTAGGTATTCTTCCTTTTGCTGTGAATTCCAATGAATGAAAGAGACAAGTTATCTGTCTCCCACACAGCCAGCATTCCATGGTGATACAGGAATAGGGTGACCATAGTGGGCACTCCTGTAAAAAGTGAGGGCAGGAGAGGCACACAGTCACTGGTGCATCCAAATTCTGGAATTCAACAGGCACGTGCCACTTGTTCCTTGTTAGGGGTCAGTCCTGCTTCCCGGGAGTGCATCTCTTTGGCTCTCTGTTCCTTTTTCTGGGAGATGCTCATCTTTCTCATTCCTCTTTCATGTTTACATGGATGGAGCTGGAACATATTTTTCTTAGTAAAGTATCCCAGGAATGGAAGAAAAAGTATCCAATGTACTCAGCCTTACTATGAAACTAATTTATGGCTTTCACATGAAAGCTATAACCCAGTTACAACCTAAGAATATGGGGAAGGGGGAGAGGGAAAGGAAGGAGGGGGGAGGATGGACAGAGGGAGGGTGACTGGTGGGATTACACCTGTGGTGCATCTTACAAGCGTACATGTGAAACTTAGTAAATGTGGAATGTAAATGTCTTAGCACAATAACTAAAAAAATGCCAGGAAGGCTATGTTAACCAATCTGATGAAAATGTGTCAAATGGTCTATGAAACTTGTATATGGTGCCCCATGATCACATTAATGTACACAGCTATGATTTAATAAATAAAAAAAAAGTAGGCCGCTCTGTTGTTTATAGCTCAGTAGTTTTATGAACTTCCTTTTGCTCATAGAAAAAGTCCAAAAGCATCTTCTTTGTGGGCTATCTCTGTCTCTTTTAATTCACATTGATATAATTCCATTAAAAACATTAAAAAGATTTTATCAGATTATAAACCCACCTCATTAAACACAAGTCAAACGCACAAATTTCTTTGGGGTTAAGTCCTTCCTTCTATACCTTGTGTCCCCTGTAAGACTGCTGGGAACAATGCCTTTAAGATTTCGAACCCTTAATATTTAATGAAGAGGCTGCTAAAACGTGTTCTTAAGATCTTTAGAAGGCCTTTTGTCTGTCTAAAAGAATCTATGGTATTCCCACATTAAAATTCTGAATTCTTTTTCAAGGGCTTTATATTCAAGTCTTTGTCATAATTTCTCCCCTTGAAGCCACATTTTCCTGATATAATTCCATTAAAATGGAATTCCACATTTTCCTGATATAATTCCATTATATTTCCATTAAATTCAGGGCCCTGAAATTTTAATGTTTGCCCTGAAACTTTTTCTTACCTTGAGAAGGCTATGCTGGCTAAAAGACTATCTTGAACTCAATATTTTCCCTGTAATTTCTAGTTGAAGATAGGTTAATTCAGTCTTCTGTTTCTCTCTCTCCTCTCACAGCCTCTGAGCTCATAAAAGCTCACGCAGGGGTGGGGAAACTGCAGCCTTCTATTTTAATAAAAATCCTTTATTTTTATTTTATTAAATCATAAACACATAGATCATGTATACATTAATGCATTTATGGGGTACAATGTGCTGATTTCATATACAATTAGGAACGCTTACATCACACTGGTTAATGCATACCTCATCTTGTTTACTTAATTACTGTGTTAAGACTCTATACTAATAGATCTGACATGTACCTTTGCATTATGCACCATTGGTGTGATCCCACCATTCACCCTCCCTCCATCTGACCTTCCCCTTCCCTTCCCTCCCCCCTCCTCCTCCCTCCTTTATCTTGGGCCATAGTTGTGATCTATTCTTCATATGAAAGTGTGAGTGATTGTAAATTGGTTTCATAACAGTACTGAGTGCATTGGATATTTTTGCTTCCATTCTTGAGATACTTTACTAAGTAGGATCTTTTATTTTTGTTCATACATTTTTGTTCCTCTTTTGTATTTTTTATTTTATTTTTAAAACAAAACTAGGATTCGTTCTGTAAAATTTGAATTTAGTCAAAAGACCACACTTTAGGACCTAGAAGGCATGTGGCCGTAAGGCTTCAGGCTTCCCCATCCATGAAGAAGTAGGAGGCGTGGGAGGGGAGGGTGGATGTTCACATCTTTATACCCACTCTTGAAAGACTTGGAAAGCTCTTTGGACACACACATGGAATATGTGGTGGTGGCATTTCCAACAGGCTTGGGGCACTTTTTTCTCCTCTTTTTTTGCAGTTGTCAGGGTGTTCCTGACAGGTCCTCAGATTGTTTCATAAGGATGCTGACTCACTCCCTTGCCTCTTGGCAGGTCAGCTTGAGCTATAGCCCCCCTTGAACTTTGGAGTCTGTTTGGTGCTACACCACTTTTCTCATTTCCGCACTTCATCTGTTATTCCCGTCCTCTAGTTGATGTCAACAGCGGATTCTGGGAGTGGTTCTGGTTGTGTTTGGTACATCCCCCCTGCTGGAGGCCATCACCTCAGCACAGCACAATGCCTGCCTGTCCTTGGACGCAGCAAGGACAGATGAGCTGCAATGGAAATTTGCTGTATGAGTGGTGGATAAAATAATTTTGAGAGAGTTTATTCTGAGAGTTAAAATTATTCCTTTCCTACTCCGAAGCGCTGTGATGTACACTCTCTCTGGACCACAGCTCTAATTTTCTTTTCTTTATGTTTCTGCTGAAAACTCTCAAAACGTTAACTCAAAATAATCCCCAGAAAGTGAGGCCTCTTCCACTTCCCGCTGTCCCTGTGGCTGAGGTAGCCTTCCTGACAGTTCCACACATATGCAGAACCTTTCTACTAGTCACTAATGGCAAACACTTCTCACCTTTATTTTTACCTGTGATTGAAATTTAACTTGTTAGAGAACAACTTGCATTTTGGAAACTATGGCACTTTAGGAATGTGTTGCCACTTCTGGTGGCCTTCGGTTTGCATTTATTCTGATGCTTAGCCAAGTTTACCTCAGTGGTCAATTTTAATTGATTGCGCTTTTTTCTCCTTCTAGAATTGCAGTTCCCATGTTAGAAGAGCAGTTGTCACCTGCTTTTCAGCAGGGTGCTGCGGTCGTCACGGAAACAGGCCTGTTCGGTACTGTAAAAGATGTCATTCGAATCATCACAGTAATGAAGTGGGGGCCGCCGCGGAGACCCACCTCTACCAGACCTCCCCTCCCCCCATCAACACGCGAGAATGTGGCGCTGAGGAGCTGGTCTGCGCGGTGGAGGCCGTGATCAGGTAACGCGTGGTCTGGTAGCAGCTTCCCCCGGAACACGGCCTTCACCTTGAGCTCACCTCAGCACACTAAGATGTGCATATTTAATGCAACTTCAAACGCCCTTTGCCTTGCAGCTCACCCTCCCACAGTGTTGCAGTGATGCTATTTTAATTCATGAAGTCAATGACTATTTTTGCTAATGGCAGTTTATGTGCCAGGCACTGTGTTGGGTACTTGGGAGGTAGAAGGTAATAAAATACAATTTTTGTCCTTGAGTTACTCATGTCCAGACTGGAAAAACATAAGCACATCATTGTGGTCCAGTTTGGGGAGCACAGTGCTTGACAAGCTCTTAGGTCAAGGGGAAGTGAAGGTGCCAGTCAGAGTGAGGGGTGGGAATAAGGCCGGCTTGACTGACAGCAGAATTAGCCAGTCAGGAGGGAGAGAACTAATTACCTGTCTCCAATAAGGTGCAGGCAATTCCAGGACCTGTGCCACCAGGGTAAATCTTTAGCTTGTGGCGTCAGGCGCTGAGGCTACCGGCTGCTGGGTTTTCCTCCTATCCCATGACAAAGAAAGTAGCATTTGACATGATAACCTCTAGACTTGGTCTCTTTTGGGTTAGTATTTATTGATGCAAAAATTTTTGAATTCAAAGAAATAATATTAGAACGTGAGTTTTAAAGGATAGAGACCAAGTCTTCAGTTTCTCTTATCCCGGTGGCTGACACATAGTAGAAAAGCAATAAATGTTTGTCAAATCAAACATTATGGAAAGTTTGGAGATTAAAGAAAATCCACTAACTATCCATACTGTTATCATCATCATCAATTTTGCCTAGGTTCTAGTTTTATTCAAATGCATGTTTTTATTTATATAACTATAATCACAATGTAGCCGTAATTTTTGATATAACATTATACTATTAGCTCTTTTCCATATGTGTAGTTTCCATATTTATTATTGTTTAGTGGATATGTAATATTCATCTAGATAGAACTTATTTTCCTCTATCATTAGATATTTAGATTGCTAATCTAATCTATCATTAGATTTTTTTTTTGTTTTTTACTTTTACACTTCTTAGATAAACATTTTTGTCCATAGTGCTGTTCCTATATTTTTTATTTTCTTAGCATAGATTACCAGATGTGGGCTGACTGGATCAAAGGATATGAATATTTTAATATTCTTGATGTATTACCAAATTGCTTTTTGAAGCATGTATATGAGTTTACAATGCCAGCAGTGCTTATAAAGCTGTGAGGTTTTGCTTCACTCTTGCTAACATTGAATAGTATTATTAAAAATTGTCACTTGTTTAGCAAATTGAAAGAAGAGTTATCATTACTTCACTTTCTTTGAATACGAGGTATTAAATATTTTTACATTTTGGTACAAGTTTCTCACTCTTTCCTTGTATCATACATTTGCAATCCACATACCTTGATGGTAGATACAGGGGAAGCATTGATTTATAGGAGGTTTGTTGGTGAACCAGAAGTCTTTATTCTAATTGATTAGGGAAAGTGCCTCCTATGCCTCAGTTTGTTTATCTTTGAAATGGGAATAGAAAATAAAATAGTAAGGAAGTGAAGTGAAGCTTCCTGGACAGATGCCTGAGAACTCATGAAATGTGTGCTCTAAATAGGTCATGATCTAGAATGTGTTTTTTCATAGTCTAACTTAAAATCATCCCTCGTTGGCAGCTTGTTGAAGGAAGCTGAGTTTCATGCTGAGCAGCGGGAGTATGAACTGAATCGCCGGCGACAGCTGGGCTTGTCCTCTTCCCACCATTCCCTGGATAATGCTGACTTTGATAACAAGGACGATGATAAACACGACCAGAGGCTGCTTAGTCAATTTGGAATATGGTTCTTAGTAAGAGAAATAAGTGAACTCTTTTCCATTTTCTGATTTCTCATTCCAAAATTGCACTGATGAGGAATTTCTCCTATTCTTTTGAAAGGAATAAAATAGCAAATAGTGAAAACTTAACCTTAGCAATGGACGGTCTCCTCTAGGGTGGTTGCTCTCATCTTGACCTGCACATTAGATTTGCTTAAGAAAGGTTTTAAAAAATAACAATGTCCAAATTCCACCCCAAACTTTTAGGAATTTTTAAAATTTCATTCAAGAGTCTTATTTTTTATTTTATTTTATTATTATTTCAGGTTAATTTGAGGGTGCAAAGAATTAGGTTGTTTGCATTTGTTAGGTAGAGTCCCTCTTATAATTGTGTCCTGCCCCCAAGATGTGTGCCATACTCCTTAACTTTGTGCCCATGAAGTGGGTGGACATCCTGCCCTTCCTAGTTCCCCTGCCCCCCACTTTGAATTGATTTGAATTTTTCTCTTATGTGG
>CAUYPK010119240.1:0-30000 GCA_963574355.1 Loris lydekkerianus
ACAGGTTTTTTTTTTTTTTTTTTTTTTTTTTTTTTGCAGTTTTGTGCTGGGGCTGGGTTTGAACCTGCCATCTCTGGTATATGGGGCTGGCGCCCTACTCCTTTGAGTTACAGGCGCCGCCCTAGACCTCTAGTCTTTAAAGGCCCTTCAGGTACTGACAGGCCATGGCCAGCCAGGCTCTCTGAAGAGTTTGCAAATCATACTGGTCTCTAAAATGGGCTGATCCTGAACTTGTTCAGGGAAGGAGCACCAGCTATCTCTCAGCTCCAGACCAGCATGAGGACTGAGCTCCAGGGATCATTCTGCTATGGGTTTCTTAAAGCCATAGACTCTGAGGACATATGTGAGTTGCTCCTGGGTCCACTGGAAGTTAGATATTAAAATATTATTACTAAGGATAATGTGTGTGACCCAAATACCAGAAAAGGCATGAGGGTATTAACATCAAGGCCTTATGATTTTGCCTCAATTCATCCCATTCAAAATTCCTCATTTATAGTATGCAAATTAAACATCCTTTCATCTAGGTGTTTCTTTAAAATGTATGTTCCTTTAACATATTTGGTATAAAAAGTTACATAGGTTACACAACCATATGAATGTACTTAACACTACTGAGATAGATGTATGCTAAAAATGGTTAGAATGGTAAATTTTATGTTTTGTGTATTTTTCCACAATTAAAAAAATACATTCAATATACAGCAAAAACAACTATACAAATACCTGGTGTTATTTTGTTTTTAATGGTTAGCATCACCACATATATTTATTACTTTAGGTGCAGACACAGTCCTGGTGCTCTGGGTGGGCCCCCGCTCCTCCCATAGCTCCAAATGTCTCCACTACTCAGATGGTTTTCAGTCTCCTGGACCCTGACCCAGAGTTCTGATCATTCCTGCATTGTAAATATGCATAGTCTTCCAACCTCATTCAGCTGAGAGTCTTGCAAGCCCCTCCCTGAACACCTATCTCTTGTATTCCCAACTCCTGTTGTCCAACTGATGGCATTAGCAATATCCCCCTACTCAGCCTTACTTGAAACCCAAGTCATCCATGACTCCTCCTTTAACCCCCACATCCCAGTGGTCACAAAATCATGACAATTCACTTCAAAAATGCCTCTAAAATTGAAATTCTTCCTTCTCCATTGTTGGTTGAGATCTCTATCACCTGTCACCTATTTTACTATGATAGCTCCCTTCCATTCCATCCCATCCTTCACACTACTATGTTAATTCACCTCCAAAAAGTCAAATCTGATGTATCAGTGCTCCATAAAGCACCCAAGGCTTCCATCTGGATCAAGTCTAAACTCTTATTTTGCCATACACGGTCCGTTTATACTGATGTTTCTTTACAATCTCATCTTCCCCCAATGCTGTCATAGACCCTGATCTCTATATGCTAAGCCTTTCACAAGTCTTTGCTTTTTGCAAGTAATATTCCCGTTGCCCCTAACCTGTAAAATCCTTGCTACCCAGTAGTCATCTACTACACATGTTCAGCAAGACTCAAACGCTTACTCCTGAAGACAGTATAGTTCAGTTTCTTTTGCAATTAGACATAATGCCATTCCTTAGAAACACACATACTATGGGGCTGTTACAATTTGTATAGCTACCTTAGCCTTCTCTTCATTTAGAAGGTATATCTCTGAAGGTTTGTTATGTCTTTTGTCATCTTTCCATCCCTAGTTCCCAGGACAGTGCATGGTTCAGCACATGATGAGAGCTAAGCTTGTAGAATGAACTATGGGTGAAAGAAGCTATGACTGAGCTTACTATTTTGTAGTCTTAAGAAAATCATTTCAGCAAAGCTGCCTGCTGCAGTTTAAGTGGTACTGCATCTTTTAGGAAAAGTAGGTTTCCTATTTTTACTCTAGATAAGTTATTTACTGACTGGCATCCCAGTGACTTAAACGATCTTTGTCTCTCTCAAAGGGGCTGTCTTATACTTGGGGAGTAACTCACCATCTCCTACTGTACACACGCATTCATATTTCAGATTCTGTGATCACTATAAAGTACTAACTTTGGATGATCAAGGCAGCTTCTATGGATGGCAAGAATTAGTGCCTAAGAATTTCTAGTCCAAATGGCAGGGAGGTTAAGTGATCCTTCATAGAACACACTACCATAAGCCCAACTCCCACATTTCTGGGCTTTCTGCTTACTCCAGCACCATGTACAGAATTAGTTCCAGAGCAGCACTTTTGGACCACATTACTCACAGCTAATCAATCCAGGCATAAACACCCCATCTAGGCCAATCTTTCCTGAGAACCTACTCCAATGTTTAACCTAATCTTAGCCAATCAGAATCCTTTCCTTAGATCTTAGTAACTGCAGTGGAAAAGGACAGACAGTCTCTCTGTCACTGGCAAAAGCTGGAATGTGGATAGATAATGATTTCCCCCAAAAGGACAAAACTAAGAAACAATCAAGATCCAAGTGCACAAAAAGAAGTAGAGACAAAGCAAGGAGGGCATTTAACTCCCTGCTCGGTGTTTCTGATATCCAGTTGCGTATCTTTGTCCTTCTTGATGGTTTGGTTATTTCCAAACTAACCAAATTCAAATTTTGAATTCCAAAAGCCCAAGCCTTTTCCTTATTTGAGTTTAATGTATGTTATTTGAAATGTCTTTAAAAAATCTTGCTAGTAGGGCAGTGCCTGTAGCTCAGTGAGTAGGGCACCGGCCCCATATTCTGAGGGTGATGGGTTCAAACCTGGCCCCGGCCAAATTGCAACAAAAAGATAGCCGGGTGTTGTGGCGGGCGCCTATAGTCCCAGCTACTCGGGAGGCTGAGGCATGAGAATCACCTAGGCGCAGGAGTTGGAGGTTGCTGTGAGCTGTGTGATGTCATATCGAGGGCGATAAAGAGACTTTGTCTCTACAAAAAAAAATGCTCCTGTAGGAGTTCCACTGTATGTATATGAGAATGTGGAAGTCACATAATATTTAACATAGCTTAAGAAGATTAATTAATATCTTTACAGTGAATAGCTGCTTGGTAATTGATTTGTTGGGTAAACTGTGACTGTTTTCTAGTGTCTACTCTTACAGTGGGCCTACTTGCACATCATTAGGGGTCCAGGAAAGGAGTGAGGGTGTAAGTGTAACCCTATTTAAACAGAGTAAATAATCCACATATGTTGTCATGTTGTCTTTGGGGAATACATTATTTAAAATTATTGCTGCATTCTAAACAGACCACCTGAGAGGGACAATTACTTTTTGATAACTGGATCAATACTTTTGTTCTTATTCTTTACTACTTGAGTGATTGGATCTAAGGCCAGAGGAGAAACTCAGGTCAATCCCCTGGACCTACTGTAATCTAGCAGGGAAGATCAATGTGTGTGCCTGTGAGCCCAGGGAGGGGAGTGGGGCCAGGGAAACATAATTCTTAGTGTGCTAACTTAATTTTAAATTTCTAAATGAGAAAAGCCATGCTTATCTATGGCTCTTCTGTTGCAGCATTTTAAAAACTGCCCTGAAGGTACAAGGTATAACTCATTTTATGTCTGGTTTATTGAATAACTTCATGAATTACGACCCTATGATGTATACAGCCAATGGTATGAGCAGCCTGTCCATTCCTTCCAGGAGGGGTAATTTCTGAGCTCAGAAGAGAGAGAGATGAAGAGGCTAGAGAAGTAGAAAGGGGTCTTTCTGTGGCAGAACAAAAGGTAATGTCCATATTACAAGCATGTGGATACATTCAAGTGTCCAGCACCCAGAATCCACCAATATGTTATTTACCATTGTTTTATGCTGACAACCGAGGCTTTCCACTTTCAAAAAGACCCCTTTCCACATCCCACTTATTGCTGAGAGATGACCTTAAACTGTTTTTAAAAGACATGATTCAACATAAGTTTATTATAGCCTTTCCAATAAGAATAACTAAAGATACTAAGCAATATAAAAAAATAAAGCATTTTGTCAAGAGTGACTGCTTAGTCTTAACCCAACAAAATAAATGCCTTTTGAGCAACTTAGAAGCATCATTTGCATGCAAATCATGTGTTGACTACAAATGGGACTTATTAATTAATTAAAGCTTATCACAGATCATCTTTTTTTGAGTGATATTTTATTGGATGTTAGTTTTTATTACAACTAAAAGTGAAAAAATACTCTTTTAACATTTCCTTTTATTCTAACATATTTCTATTCTCCCTGGTCTTTTCTTATCTCCTCTTAAGCTTATTAGGATGTGGCATGAAGGACAGTACAAGCTTAGTGGCTAAGAGCACTGCCAAACAACCTGGGCATAAAACCTGGCTCTGCCACTAAACAGGTGCAAGACTTTGCATGTTAGGTAATACTTCTGGGACTCAGTTTCCTCCTCTGTAAATTGGGGATAATATTAGCATCCACTTGGGTTGTAATGTAGATTAAACGAGCCAATATATAAAAAACATATGTAAGCATTATTTAGATAATGGTTATTTTTATTTCTTTCTCTGTAGCATGGGACACTAGAAACAGTACAGGTTTTAAATTTAGAAGCCCATTTCTGCCCCTATAGTTGAGGAACTGACATCATAAGCTTTATGATGTCAGTTACTCAACCTCTTTGAACCTCAGTTTCCTCATAAGTAAAATGGGGGTAAACATGCTTACACTTTGTTGGATTAGTGTGAGGACTGCGTAAGATAATGTGTAAAACATCTTGGCAAACATTTCTAATTGGCTTTATGAGAATATCACTCAGTCCAGCTGCATCAACAGTTGAAGGACACAGTTGATGGACATTGTGGATGGACGTGGATTTTGCCATGCTCAGGATCCATCCCACCTTTCTTTAGTGTGACCATAAGCAGACGAGAAGAATAACAATCAGCCCACGGCTTGGCAGAGACTTGCACTTGTGGACTCTCCTAGGAAGGAGAGGAGATTGCAGCGGCTGCTGCGGGCAGCCCTGGTTATGTGCACAAGACAGCCTGTCACTCGTCAGTCTGGGATTTCCAGAGATCTGGCTGGCTCCCCACAAAGCCTTTCCTGGCTTCTTTCTCAAGGCAAGAGGAGGGCAGCCTCTGCTTAGGCCGCCCCTCCCCCATCCTGTAGCACCTCTGAGCAGGAAGTCAGGGCCCTTGGGCTCCCCATCAGACTGCCTGCCTAAAGCACACACTGGAGCCTGGAACTTGCCTGAGAAGCCAGTAAAATTTTAATGCACTCTGTAGTGCGGTCATGTCATACTCAGTTATGGCAAATAATCCCAGATGCCTGCAGAGGTAAAATGGAGCTGTAATGTGCTTGCCTCCTAACCCGAGCTGACAGCAATGATGTACGACTACCATTAGCGGAAAATATCACTTCAACTAACCCATGATCCAGCTCCGCTCAGGGTCACATTATCCATGAGGAACAAATTACACTCCCAAAGTAAATACAAATTTTCTACACGAAATGGGTACAAAAAAAAAAGGGAAGGGGGTGATCCATTCCCTTCCCCAGCCCACTGCTGAGTGACACAGATGATAAAGGACAGGACAAATCATTGGCTGACAGAGTGCTGTGCCGTAATCAGCTCAGCTGGCACGCACTCCAGCCGATAAACACTATATTCTGCCCTTAGTGGCAAATACATAATCTTGAACATGGACATGGCTGTTTCGGGTATTTACTACCATTTGGGCTGCAGAACAACCCATGCAGCCTTTGTTGTGGCCTTCACAAACCCAGAGATCCTCTGTAAGGGTAAGAGTCAATGTCTGGGAATGAACAAGAGTTTTCTTGAGGAGACAAATGTGAACAGAGCAAAATACCTTGGAGGGTGCGGTTTCAGAGCCACGTTAATATCTATACCTTTTCTTATGTGTTGGTCATAGGAATAAAATAGTTTGCAGAGGCCACTTAGGCCACAAGAGGTTCTGGACTAGAAGTTCAGAAATTGCTCTGTTCCAGGCCCAGATTTTCCTCATACTACTTGGGTAATGGAGGCAAGTCCCTTTTACATTCTGGGGCAATTCTCAGGTATAACACTAATATTTACAGAGAACCTACCATATGTCAAGTACATGCTAGATGTGAGGTATTTACTAGGAGCCTATTATTGAATAAAATATTAAGTGTTTATACCTGTATACACACTCAAAGGAAATAGGAGCTGTGTGTCCAAATGGGGCTTGTGCTTAGTCCACTGGCTGGTATAGCCTGCCTCACTAAGTAATCATGGTGGCCCACACAGCTGATTTTGCCACTCATCTGTAAGAATTAAAATATATACGATGTATATATTCCCTTCTTACCTTGAATAATTATTCCCAGCCCCCCCCCAAAAAAAGTCACACTTCAGATGAGCCTGTACATTTAAGCTGTCAGTTCATGCAAATTGTATTCACTCACAACTTATTGAATGACTGCTATGTTTACATTTTTAGAAGTAAATGTAGTTGTTTGGGTGGATTGAGAGCGGATCAGTAAGAACCAGGTCTCCTGTAGCATGAGGAGGGAGAGGCCCAGAGAAAAAGACAGCATGAGTTCCCAAGTTGCACTTCTGGGCATATCCCAGCTGACCCCGACAAATGGGAAAGAAGTATGACATGGGAAAAGGGCCTGGATCCTGGAATCTAAAGAGACAGTTTATATCTTAGCACCCACGACTTAATTTTTATTTTCTTTATTTTCTTTATTTGTAAAACGATAACATATGTTCAAGAAGATATACGGCTTGGAAAGAGGAAACAATGGGGTTTGGTGTATCGCAGATGATCAACAATGTCACATATGAGGATCACATAGGTCCCCACAATAAATGAACAGATCACATATATCTGTGAAAGTGTTTTGAATAATATAATGTTCTTCAGTATGAAGTGGTACTTTTCCTTATTAGTTACTGTTACTGATCCTAATCTCATTTCTTCACTGCCATAAGAAATTAGTAGCATGGGCTCAGTGCCCATAGCACAGTGGTTACAGCACTGGCCACATATAGCAAGGCTGGTGGGTTCGAACCTGGCCTAGGTCAGCTGAACAGCAATGACAACTGCAACAACAACAAATAGCTGGGCAGAACGTTGTGGCAGGTGCCTGTAGTCCCAGCTACTTGGGTGGCTGAGGCAAGAGAATTGCTTAAGCCCAAGTGTTTGAAGTTGTTGTGAGCTGTGACCCCATAGCACTCTGCCAGGAGTGACGTAGTGAGATTCTGTCTCAAAAAAAAAAAAAAAAAAGAAAAGAAAAAAGAAAAAAAATTAGTAGCATGAAGAGGGTGAGGCATATAGAGGAAGTATTTTTAGACCAAGAAATTAGAGAAAAACCACTAAGGACCAGAAAGAAAAGATGAAGTCCAAACTCAGCCCTCTGGGTAGCATAACCAGCAGGGATTCTTGGTCAGTCCTCATTTCATAGACTCCACTCAATGAGCCTTGTAAACATGCATGTACTTGTTATATCATGAATCAAGCCAAGTTTGGAACATTAGAGAAAGCAGCTTCTGGTTCTTCAGGTAATTGAAGATGTCGTGCAGGTCTACACCTGGTGCTTCTCAACGTGATCCTCATGAAAACTGACAGGGAAAAGCTCTGTGATGAAGAGAAGGGGGCCAATTGACTTTTCCAATTGTAATTCTGATTATAAAATGAAGAAGAAAAGTCCACTTATCCATTTAATTTTGGGACTTGCTAAAGTCCTGTAAGTATAAAGTTTGGATAATTACTAATACATCCTGATACAGATACTTCAGTATATTTATCACCCTAGAATGACAGTTATGAGGAGCATACACACATAAATAAATGTACATGACAATAATGAAACTCTATTATCTTTACTGAAGACCACTCTTTGGTCTTAACACAGAATAAGACAGACTCTTTTGACAAACACAGAGCATATGAGGTTCTACTCCATTGGAAGACACAAGCATAAAGCATGTTGTTAAAGGCCACTGCCAGTACAAATGCTTCTGCTAATGACCTCCTGGTATCAGGTGGCTCAGGGTTCATGTTCAATTTCATGAGGTTGATAGTTATCACCTCCACCAAATTCCTCTTTGGCTTTGTAACCTGCCCTTCATGTAAGCCATAAAATCCAATGCAATGGCTCATTCTAAAAGAAAGGGATGGTACCTCTTCTCTGGGAATGCATAATCATATACTCAACCCCAGATGTTTCTAGAAATCCTTTTATAGGTCAAATAATCCTCATTATCAACTGAGTGAGTTATTAAAACACATTCTGTAAGCTAGCTCTCCTCCTGGTTCTCAGCTTTCCTAAATACTTACAGTAGCTGAGAACACTGACTAAACTGATTGCTCTACTGCCTACTGACAGGCGCATGGTGACAGTCCGAACAGGGTCAAGCAACTACAATGCTCATCTTAGTCCACCAGAAAATATTTGAAAAAAAGTAAGTGAATGAATATATATGACTGAATGAATGAGCCAACAAACAGATAATGATCCTGGTTAGAAATTAGGCCTATATGTAAGTTTCCTTCAGTTACTTGATAGAGTCAACACAGATGTACCTGAGTCTGTCCACTTTGATTATTCTCTTTGTTTATTCTCTTGGAAATTTGACAGAGATGAAAGAATGGAGCCAATTATCATATAATCTTTCTATTTTGTCAAATAGAAGATACAATCACATATTATGTGCTATTTCTCTCTGGGTTCTGCCACATTGTTGAGGCGTAGGTAAATAAGTATTGGGAAAATCAGAATAGTCAATGCAAGATCACTGAATCCAGCCTCATTTTAAAGATGACAAAACTAAAGCTTAGCATCATTAGGTAACTTGCACAAGGCCACACAGCTGGTTAGTGAGAAAGTAGAAGCCAGGTTTTCTGAGCATCCTTTTCCACTACCTGCCTACTATGAAAATAGAATATTAAGAGTCTGTTCTTTTCTAACAATTAATTTGAAGAAATAGAGTTTATCTAAAGATGTGTAACAAATTTCTAGTAACTCGAATTTATTTTGTTGATCTACATTTACTTGAAAGTATGTACATTTATAACTGTCTTTTTTAGGCATATGACATGGTAATAATGGACAGATTATTATACATACATATTCAGTATTAAGTAATTTTTTGTTTGGTCTGAAAATGCAATGATATGAAAAACAGAACTTTATGCAATTCAGAACTTTATGCAATAATTCAAAAATTAAAATAATTTACAGTAGAAATTTAATACAAGGATGGTATCAATAGGAATTTTGAATGTATGTGATATAATTAAGCCAACTGGAAATATGATGATGTTAGATGAGCAATAAAGTGTCATTTTAACCCAGATGTAATCTTAGAGGGGTAAAAAGTGGTTGAGTGGATGGGCATTATGAAAATCAGGTATCCAACATGGTAAGCTCTTGAAATTCAGCAAGCACAGTAGAAATTGCCCATATAACTTAGACAATTTATAAATGACTTAGAAATGTTTATGAGAAAATAAAATTATAAAAGAAATACAGAAGCCTGAGGAAGATACCATACATTTGTTGGAGTTCAGGAAATACTCTGGTGTTGTATGAGGAGCATTCAGGTTCAAGTGTCATCTTCTGAACTTGCTTCACTTATCCCTTCCACTTGGAAATTGAGTACTCAGGGAAAAAGTGCAAATTTAGCAGAGCACTGGACACCTAATTTATGAATATAAGGATAGGAACATGATCATTTCTCTTCCCTTGGGTGAGGGCTGTTTGGTTTGCTGATGTGAAATTTGAAAGAGTAGAGAAAATTCCTTTTCAAGCTGTATAACATGATACTGCCTCTAAACCATCTCCTGAGTAGAACATGTCTTATTTCAGATCCAATGATGGGGGTTCTACAAGCAACAATGAGGGCCTTCTGAGCTTCTGGAAAGTTGCTGAGGGTGCACAAACTTTACCAAGTGTGAAATGTGGCCAATTGAGGGATGGGACTCTTCCACTATAAGCACAAGCCACATGCCCAGTCTTCGCTTTGACATCTGAGCTGTTTCTGAGTCCTTCATGAGCCAAGATAGGGATGTGGTTTGTGTTGAGTTAGGGATATAAGCGTCTGCTGCTTTTCTTAGAAGCTGCCCCTTTCCCACACAAGTGAATGCAAATGATCAAACACAACTTTTGTCACAAATGAAAAAAAATGAGAATGCACCAAAAAGTGTGTGTATGTGGGTGGGTGGGGGGCAGTGGGAGAGAGGGAGCAGGCATGGAAAACTGTGGGTCTACATTCGCAGCCACCAGTTGCCAGAGGCTGTCCTGGGTACTAGACACAGTACCAAGCAAAGCTCAGAAATGCAGCAACCTTCCCCAGGTGGTTGTTCCTATTGTTCACAGCACAGAGAGAGAAAACTAAATCAGGAGTCATAATAAAAAGCTTTTTTGAAAAAGGAGGAAGGTTCATTTCCATGAGATTGTGTGTGGGCACTGCATGTATACCGTGTATCGACAGACAACATGCACAAACACATGTAACATCTCTACAGCTTTCAAGTCTTTCTCCTAAGCAGTAAAACTTTAAAGAGTGTTAAACATGGGGGAAAAAAATTTCTTTTTAACATTTGGCATAAAGCAGTGGTTCTCAAAACCGATATGTACCAACAGTACCTAGGAAGGTTTTTAAAAATACAGATGCTCTGGCCTCATCCCAGATGTACTGAATCAGAACCTCCCCTCTGTGATAGGTATGTGGGAACTGGCAGGGTTTGGCATTTGGGAACAGGTGCTGAAGGAACAAGAACTGTCCAGTTCCTTTAATCACCATTTGGTCCTTCTAGGACAGCACACTTGCTAATATTTACTCCAGGTTATGCTCAGAGGAAGGCCTGATGTTTGAATAAGGAGTTTGAAAAATACTGTTTCAGGACCGTTCAAAATTTAACAACACTTCCATTCAAACTGTGTAGGGAAGAAGTGCCCATAGGATAAAGCCTGAGCCCCAAATTCTGGTGAAAATGTCTTGCAGGGTCTCTAGCAGAACGCAAGTCTTCCTCTTTTCTCAGGTGATTCTCTCTCATTTTGCTCCAAGTAAAACTAGCAAAACTTAACATTTATTGAGCACTTGTGATGGAATGGGCACTGTACCAATGCCTTCATTTAACTGTTATAAAACTATAGGTAAAGCTGTTTTCACTCCTATTTGGGAGATGAGAAAACCAAGGCGCGTCCCTGGCAATAACATAGTAAGGGACAGAGTTAGAGAGAAGCCCAGGCCATCAGACTGAGGCCCAAATGCTTGACCACTAGGCAATATGCCATCCCATCACCATCGACAGGCACACACACACACAAGGAAGTGGGCAGGGGACAGAATTACTTTGAATCCCCTCATTAACTTCACAACCAAATAGGGGCTATATCTTAGCATAACCAGCTCCTGCCAGTGGTAGAGAAAGAGAGCAAACAAAAGAAAATACAGGCCAAATATGTGGAAGTATGCATACTGCTGCTTGTTCTTATGATACCAATTCATTTTGAGTGGGAGATTGGAACAATTGCTTAATTTGGGTGATTAAGATGCCAAGTGCTACCTCTTTTCTTTGCTGTAACTACAATGAAGAACAATCCCACAGCTAAGATAGAGTGTTCACAACCTTCTCAAATTCCCCACCCAATTTTTACTCTTCACAAAAGTCCTCCAAGTTCTCTGACATTGCTGTGAAATGTATTCACCTGGTTGGGAGGGGCGGCTAAGGAGAGGCTCTCCTCAGTGTCTAGTCAAAGCCTTTTCCATGCACAAGTCTGCCTTGTGTACTCAGGGAAAGCTCTGCTTTTTTAGTCCCTTTCCTAGTCACTTCCACATTAATTAGTAAGGGTATCATTTTATAAATTACAGCTTCATATCAGAAGAAAGCAGAGTTTATCTTAATTCAGTCAGCTGTGTGAAATACAGTACCCTAATTTTAGACCGCCGGATCTGCAGATCCCTATGGAGTAAGAGAATGACAGGTCTTACAGAGAGAAATCCCAGCGGGTCCCCTACAAGTCTCACTTTTGCCTCCAACAGCATCCCTGGTGGGGCTTCCTGAAGGGTTCCCAGGACACTGAGTGGCATCTTTTCAACCATTAGCAATTCAGATTTGAATGCGAATTCTCCAAGCGACACATGAAAGCAGCCCTGGGTAACTCTAGGGCATCGAGTGGGGAACAGCCAAGAGGTTCTAGTACAGAGGAGGCTGACAGGGGCCCAGACTCTGACAGAGCAGAAGTCTGAGAGGATAGTGCTAAAGAGTGATAAACATCAGACAAGCAGACACCATGGCAATTACTGAGTCCTGACTGCTCCTGCTGAGAACTCTCTGAAGAAATGGTCTGTGGCAGGTCAGGGAGATGTGAGAGCTGGTTGGTACAGCTTTGGAAGATGGCAGGACTTCGACAGTCAAAAGGAAAAATGACCGGGGTGGGGGGGTGGGGGCAAAGCAAGAAATGTAGCATGCATGGGAGGAGTGCTTCTAATGCCCCTTTCCTTGCTTGCCATGACCACTGTCTTGGACTTGCTATAAATACCTCCTTTATTGCCCTGAAATCAACTCAGTACTAGGTGAAACTCAATCTTTGTTGCTTGTTGCACTTAGAGATGGAAACCCTGGCAACAAAGACTAGAGAATTCAGGTTGTGGGAGAGGATTAGTTGGGGTGCTATTATGCAGGAAGCACTTTGGCCCCCAGATCCCTCTGGCAACCATAGATAGCTTACTTCTAGAAACTACCGTGGTGTGGGACAGCCCTAGCATGGGAGGGGAACCTACAGCCTCAAGGCCACAGGTGGCTCTCTGGATCCCCTGGTGTGGCCCCTCAAATGAATCCAAACATTTGGATTCCAAACAAATCCAAAGGATTTGTTCTGATAGGGCACAGTGGCTCCTACCTATAATCCTACCACTCTGGGAAACCAAGGCAGGAAGATCCCTTGAACTCAGAAGTTCAAGACCCACGTAAGCAACAGCAAGACTCCGTCTCAAAAAAAAAAAAAAAAGAAAGAAAAAAGAAAAAAGAAAAAATTAGCCAGGCATTGTGGTGGGTACCTGCAGTCCCAGCTACTTGGGAGGATGAGGCAGGAGGATGGCTTTAGCTCAGGAGTTTGAGGATTGCGAGGTAGGCTGATGCCACAGTACTCTACCCTGGGCAATAGAGTGAGATGCTGGCTTAAAAAAAAAAGAAAAAAAAAAAGGATTTGCTCTGTTAAATTTGGATTGAGTCAAAAGGCCACACTCAAGGATCTAGAAGGCTATGTGTGGCCCCAAGGCTACAGGTTCTCTACGGCTGTGAGGTAACTGACCTGGGAGGAGGATAGGCATTGGGATTTTTAACAGCTCCCCAGGTGATGTAGGTGGGTTGTTCCAAGGTTAAGCCCACTGATCAAGACGCTTACAGGGAAAGCAAAACTGGGTATCCTAACCACCATTTAGCACTGCTACAGACCAGTGATGGTTCTGGAGTTCATATTTCCTTTTAAAGAAAGAATGTCTGCTCAGTTGTGAAACCCTGAATAAGACTCACCCTCTTGGAGAAGTAGCACAGACCTGGAATGGGAGATTGCCTATAAATTTCCTGGAATGGCCAGAAGGTACCAGTCCCTCCCTGGGTACAGTGATGCCTGAGAGAGTGAGATGATTACTGCCATGTGGGAATGTGGCCTGGGGAGCTTGGGGAGCTAGTGACCACACCTCAAACACTGAACCATTACTGCCAGGCAAACGTCCCTGGCACCCACTACACATTGGCTGCTTGAGACACCAAGGGTCCAACTGCCAAGGAGCTAAGATTCCTGGGGGCTGGAGGAGGAAAGCTCCTACTTGTCAGTTAAACAAAAGAATAATCCACAGCCCCCTTTCCAGTGTGTACTTTCGCTGTCATCCAACAGCCCATTACCATGTCATAGCACAGCACACCCTTCCATAGGTCACTTTGTTTAAAATGACATGGATAATGCACATGTCAGCAAGCTGACAGTCCTGGCCGTCCTTCAGAGATAAAAACCTCAAGGCGAGAGCCTATTCTTATCTGGGGGACATGCATTGGTCTATCATCCAAGTCAGGCAGAACATGATTTCTCCAGAGAGCACTTTTTTCATTTCCTGATTTTAAGGAAATCAAATAAGCACCATTTGTCTTCATCTGAATATGCTTGACCTGCTCAAATGATGATGTCTTGCATTTTATAACAGGCTACATATGCTGAATTCAAATTAACGACAGTACAGAACAAGAGCCTTTAGATCTCTCTTGGAGGCTGGCAGCAGAGAAGGAAGGAAAAATTCTGGGCTTGCTGGAAAGATCCCACTAAATACAACCACAGGATTCTGAGTAAAATCCACAAGCACATAGGAGGTGAAAGTCAAAGAAGATAGCCCAGGACAGATCCAGAAACGGGGAGGGGGTGTCTAATCCATCCTTTTGTTGCCAAGCAATAGAGAAACCATGATATTCAGGTAACTCTTTTTGAAGTACACAAAGCAGCAGTAAAAATGGAAGGAAATCTGGTTGGGTATTGGGACAACTAACAAAAACAAACAAACAAACAAACAACAACAAAATACCCCCCAAACCCCCAAACCAACAAATGATCATTTTGCTTTAATTAGCAGAAAGCCCAGTTTACCAGGTTGCGATCCAATCTTCTGGAAGCTCAGAAATTGAGCTCATTTTCTTGATCCATGCTGAATTGGATACACTGAGGCTGGTGGCGATCAGCCTTGAAACAGAGTATGTACCTGCAGGAAGAACTGCCCTCCTACCTGGTTATGTTCTCCTGGATGAGAAGAGAAGTTTCCATCTGAGCTCTGATGCCCACCCCTACCCACGCTGAAATTCCTAGACATGTATGTTAACATTTCTTTTAAGAAGGCCAGTATGTACAGAAAAGCAGGACGAAGCCTGTGGGTTAGTAAAATTAATGCGGAAATGACATTATAAATACATGCTAGCAAGTATAATGTTCCCATCATGGATTAAAGCAATCAGATGACTATTAAAATAATTTCCTCTTTTAAGATTTCTTTTGGGTCTATGAGTCATCTTCCACAGAGGGAAAACTCAGTATTCCATATATGCAATATTAAAGGACTCATTTTTTTTTTAAATTATCTCAAAAATTATACATATTCTATTTTATCATAAGAAATATCACAGTGTGAATGATACCCATTTTTCCAGAAGAGAAAAAGTACTGTCAATATAAAGCTGGCATCCTACCCTTCAGCTGTGTGTAGGAGGACTATGGTGTTCAAAGTGTCTTATGAGCTGTGCCCACAATAGGGGAGGGGGTCTTACCTTCTCTTCCTGGTCACTGTCACTGTCACACTGAAAACAAAGACAAAAGAATAAGGGTTAGTGTAAAAATTATGTTTTTGCTTTTGAAACCTGCTCCCCCACCCTGCAAAAAGGCAAGACAGTTAAAGAAAAAAAAAAAAAAAAGAAACACTGTTTAAGCTCAAAAGAAAGCATTTCTTTGGCTCAACTGCCAGCAAACAGAATCAGAAGCAAAATGCTATTCAGATGCAAAGGACTGTTCTGTTGACCTCATCTGATGCCTCTGGGGTCAGTCCAGCAAGGTGCTCAATCCCACAAGTGAGCATGCCCCCACAGAGCAGGAAGGATGTCCCTCTAGGAGTCAACCCTGCCACAGGATTAAGTGAATCAAGTTCACTTAACGGAATTCAGAATAAAATCAATTCTTAATGAAGAAATTCTACCTTCACCTAATGTGAATGGCTGTATCTCTCTTGGTACTTTTCTAAAAGAAAAGAGGCAAAACTCTGGGCATTATATTCTCTCATTTGGAATTTGAAGGAAATAGAACATAATGGTCAAATCTCCCGACTTACAATGGCTGCCTTTTCCACAGTTTAGAGACACAGAGAATAAAAGAAACGTGCCTACAAAAATACACTGAAGACAAAAGGTCAGGGTAGTGAATCAATCAACAATATGGGCCAAAAAAAAAAAAAAAAAAAAAAAAAAGCATTAGGGTTTGGGATAACTTGAGAGTGATAATTGATAATGAACCCAAAGCTTTAAACTTTACATTACACATAAAGAAAAAGAACATAATGTTTTAAACATCAAGAAATATTTTGTTAAGCAATCTCTGATTAAAAAATGAGGGATGTGATTTGTTAGTAATTGCTCAGCATATAAATATATCCATTCAGTCACTCCACATGAAGGACTGGTCCTAAAGTAGCCTTCAGTTTAGCAGTAGACAAAAGGCTCAAACACTAAGCACGGCGGGATATGATCAGAGCTGTTTCCATTAAGATGACTATTTCCATGGGGTGGTGGAGAAACAGGTCACAGGAGAGAAGTTTGGCAGCTATTACATTGTCTAAACAGGGTGGTGCCATAGTTTGGGAAGGCGGAAACAGATGGCAGAGCAATTCTGAAGAAGAACTGTAGGATCTGACAAAACAGGGATGTAGGAAGTAAGTAACAGGGATGAGACTAGGATGCTGCCAAGGTTTTTTAGTGTGGCCACCTGGACATGGGAATTAATGTAAGTATGAACAAAAACAGAAAATAAATTTGCTTATAGAACAGCCACTGCTGGGGAGATATCCACAGCCATCCACAACTTCCTTCTCCCTCCTCTATAACTCCTCTGGACACTTTGAGGTTAAAAAGGCCATTCTCTTCCCCAACTTTCCCTGCTGCTAAAGGTGGTCACAAGACCCATCTTTGGTGAATAAGATTTTGGTCTTTGGCAAGCTTTCGAAAAGAAAATTTTCTCTCCTGGGTAAAAGAAGAAAAGCAAGAACCAACCGCCTCTCACCTCTGAGCATGATTATATAAGGATGTGATGTTTGGATCTGTAGCAGTCATCTTTGCAATCACTTTTAGGCAAAGACCCTAACTACACCAACAAGACGGTGGGACCAACGGGAGAAAAATCTGACACAATTGAGCCCCTGAACCCACTCAGAGAAGCCTGCCTCTGGACTTTTTTGTTGAAAAACAGTAAGTTACCTTATTGTTTAAATTACTATAAGAGTCTTTTCAATGGAAAAGTAACAAAAGTCCTATCTGAATGGATATCTTGATATCATAAGACACAATTTGGGGACTATTTCCTGTTTCAAGACAAAGCACTCTACTATGAGCATTTAAGAATCACAATCTTACAAACTAAAGGATTGTTACATTCTACTTCTCCCATTGGCTCCTCAGTGCCATGGGATTACGAGACATTTAATGACAGTAATTTAAACAAGTACTACTACATTGTTTACAACCAAGCTTCTGGATCAGATTGCCTAAATTTACATTATTTTGCCTGATAAATGTTTCTCTATTATAATAAATCAAATGAGTTGGGAAAGAAAATGGGTGAGATAAAGACTTCGAAGGCCTAGAACAACAGATGGATTAGGAACAACAGTTCTCCTGATTGTGCAATCTCTCAGAGCTCTTTGAAGTTCCTAAGGTCCGGGCACATTTTCCAGAGTGACAATGCATGATTCAGAAGGAGTGTAGAAGAGAGAAGAGCATTTCACCAGGCAAGCTCATTCTCCCAGATGTTCACAGCTCTCCTTGTGAGGTAATCAATGACAGCTGAAGGCTGTGGCATAGCATTCGCCTAGACATCCCCTCGGATCTGGTGTCCATGGGGGAGAGTTAGTGGGGAAGCTGGGAAGAAACACAGTGTGTACCCCCTTCCTAACAGCAGTATATCCCAGGGAATGGTTATTTCTATCAAAGTGTTAAGCTTTCTGCTTTCCAACAGTCCAGTTCTAATTTCAAGGTCCACTTAATTCTGCATCAAGTAATTACTGATATACCCAGAAGCACCTTGTCTCCAGAGTTAAGCATATGGTGAAGAACTGAGACCTACTGGTATCCATTATGGAAGCAGCACGGATGCCAAGCCGATTAAAAATGCTCAGGCTCCCCACACAACATGCCGGGTGAGTGACAGCTCCTCGACAAGGCCAGTCGCAGAGTCTGCCAAAACAGTCTCTGCTGCACTGGGGCCCACATGGTGCGCTGAGAAAACAGTTCCATTTCTGGTATTAAATTCCCATACTGACCCGAGGACTTTGCCCGGAGCTCAGCAGGAGCACACCATCCAATTTACAGCTCCACTCTCTGGAGCCTCGAGTGCCAGCCCCTGGCAGAGACGAATGATGGTCAGCCCCTCCAGCTCATAAATTATGCAAAGGCAATAAATGCACTCAGCAAACAGCGCCTAACGTTTGCCTAGCCTGGCTCCGAACACACTCTGTAAAAAGCCAGAAGCTCGACACATACAAGAGGTCTATTCCACTCATAAAGGGGGTTTGTTGACAGCCCCAGACGGAAAGCGAGCCACAGTCCTAAGGAGTCTTTCTGCTTCACTGGCAGCAGTTTATGGGCCTGCTTTATGAAAAAGGGAGGCTGTTTTATAGAGTCAGTGTGGGTAGAATTCACGGTCTCAAATTCACATTTAATACACTGCACAGCTTTCACACTCTAAGTTCAATATGTTGTGGATTTTTGACCAAATGATTCTTGGTCTTCAAAGGTTAAAAGAAGAAGTATCTGCTCCCCAATCCCTAGATACCCACTCCAATTTATAAGAGTTCACACTGAACCACCTCTTGATTCAGGTTTACATTCTGCATGAAGCTGGGAAATGGAAAAGGTATGTCAAATGCAGAAATGGGGTCCCTGCTGATTTGCCATTTTAAGCATTTTGACATTGGGGTCCTGCTTTGGTTTATTAGCAAACAGGTTACACACTAACTACCAGCTTGAGGTGACAGAGTACTCTCCACGAGAAGATTTCAGAGGTGAAAATATTTTCTTCCATTTTAAAAGAAAGGAAAAGGAACAAAAAGGAACACTAGCCCTTATAGCATTGGTCCTTAATAGCACTGACAGGTAAGAGTTCTCAGTCACCCAGCTTTCAGACAAAGACAATCTAAACCACCACATAAAAAAGAAGGGAAATAGGAAGTATGTCTGCTTGTCCAGACACAGGCCTCGAAGGCAGAGTTAGAAAAGCACACGTTCCTAACCTGAGTCCCTCTAGGCATCTCAACACAATTATCACTTAACTTCACCATTACCTTCTCTTCCTTCTAGTTTTTAAAAAAGTGAACTGCCAGAGGCACCATCTTCCTTTCCTAGCACTGTCGTCCTTTCTCAGACAATTCCTACTCCATAAAACAACCAAAAAACCCACCCATTATTTCCTTTTTTAAAAACACGTACTTTTTGGATACATTTAAAAAATCACTCATAAACCAACAATCCATAGGTAAACATTTGTAAACGTCTTTCCAGCCTTATCTTTTAAGAAAACATTTAATCCTCCTCACCCTTCACACATACATTTAAGAAATAAAAATAAATTCTTACCCATGGCACTCTACTGAGGGTAACAAAGTGAGACTCTGTCTCCAAAAAAAAACAAAAATTTTTTTTCTTTCCATTTTGCAACCTGCTTCTGTTTTCGTATAACTTGTTAAATATTTTAATCAATAAAGTTTACCCTATAACATCACTTTAAAAACTGGCTGCCCTATAATCCACTGCATGGACTGTAGCATAACGTAATAAAAAAAAAAAAAAATTCTCCAGTGCTGGGTATTTAGATCTTCTCAATTGAACATCCTGGAATTTTTCCCTTTACACACATTCACCAATATTGCTCTTTCCCAGTATCTTTTCATGGCCCTTCATTTTATGCATATTCTTTAATGTCACTATCTCCCCAGAGTTACATTTGTACTTCTATTGTTTCTATGTTATTTCCAGGGGAGTCCTTCAAGATTCCCTTGGTTACATCTACCATGTGTAGGCTGAGACTAAAAAACCTCCACGCCCACATTTGCCAGTGTGTAACTTTGGAAAAGTTATTTAAACTCTGTGTTTCAGTTTACTTAGCTAGTTTACTTGGCTAATAATAGCATTTTCAAATTAAGAGGGTGAGAAGAAAATGAATTAATACAAATAAACAGCTTAGACAGTACATGGTCCTATACATGCATAGATGATAAATATTCGTTATTGTATGTTTGTTTCCTATGTTCCCCTTACTGAAATGCTAGGAATACTTCCAGCTCAAGTATCCATTTAAATCTGGACTCACCTTTGTTTATCCCAAACTGCCCTCTCCCATGCTGTCCTTGGTAACAGCATCCCCATGCAATCAACTCACCCATCACTCAGCTGCACAGTGAAGAGTCTTATCATCCTCTACTCCACTCTTGAGGAGACTTACCTTCCTCTCTTCCCTGCATTATTGATTCTACTTTCCAGCTCTCCATCTCCATGGCATGGCTGCTGCTTTAGTTCAGTGTTTTATTTCAGTATTACCACAGACTAAGGACTGCTCTCCAGGGTCTATGGTCCCTTCATTTTCTAATATAAGTCCTTATTACCCAGAGAAGATTTCCTAATTTCCATCTGACAATGATGCTTTTCAAGGCTTTTCACATTCTGTTCCAAACCCTAACCCCACCTCCAACTTCTAACTACTCTCTCAATATGATGCTTCTTAAGCTTTCTGTGGTAAAGGACCATTTGTTTTCATTTTATTTTCTTTAACTTTCAATGTATTGTAGACCAATATTTTGTAAAACATAATAAAAAATGAATGTCTAGAAAAAGAACAAAGGCATTTGAAATATTTAATTATTAGACTTATGAGATATGAAATTACATTATTGAATGGCTTTGTAAGTTTCCAAAGCTTACTCTCAACTGCTATACTAATTTCATAGCAGGTTAATTATAAACAGCTCATGGATTGGCCCTGGTCTGTGTGTACATTTTAAGTAGCACTACCCTCACCCATCTCTCACTTCAGCCATACCCAACTGCACTCAGTCATACCCCTGAATCATAACTATCACTGCACTGAAAAATTCCTTCTGCGGGGAATTCTTTTCCTTTAAGTTTCTACCTAAAAGCCAGCTATTCCCCCTTCAAAACACAGTTCCCTCTTCCAATCTTCCAATACTCTTCTAGAAAGAATTAATTGCTTCTGTTCCCATCTCTTATGAGACTATTTCAGCTATTTGCCACCACAGTCTCCCCTACTAGACAGTGAGGTAGGTAAAGACAGTGCCTTGCTCATCTTTGTACCCACACACTGTGTGACACAGTAGGTGGAAATAATATTGATAAGTCAATCTCTTTCTTCTAGGGACTGTTCAAACCATGGTTGATTCCACGTAGCATAAGTAAACTGTGAGTTAAAAAACACATGCTTATAAGGACAGAAAGTACAAGAAACACTAAAATGTTTAATACAACAGGCATGTATGTGTACAGGGCAAGATTTAAATTGCCAGTGGACCCTAGGGTTAGGGTCCAGAAGTAAATGTCTTCTATTGAAAGAGACAGAAGAGATGTGATTATGATTTCATTATACTTTCTCAAAAGCAAACATTTCTCATTTTCATTTGGAAATCTGTGTTTTAAGATTCTGGTTCAAATTGAAATAAGTCAAGGTCTATGACACCTCTCTGCCTCATTCAGAATGTAGAACAAGATGGAATCCTAGGTACCTTGCGATGGAATGCATTCTTAAGCAGAAAGTGGCAATCATTGAATATATCACATGCAATGACATTGAGGAGGGCACTGCTCTCTATTCTGCTCAATGGACCTTGCTGGAACAGTTATTTCATATCTCAAATCCATTTATCATTGCCACCAAAGACGTCAGGGCTGAACACCATTGCTGAACAAAGTTATTTTATTCTTCTTTCTGCCTTGAGGAAATGAGAGGAAAATGAGGGAAAACCCCAACTTGTAAACTACAGCATCTAACATCAAGTACAATTTAACTTTGCCAGCAACAAAACAAATCGATTCCCCTTTTGGGCAAGAGTTTTATTTAAGACTGTAAAGACATTCCTCACCTAAAAGCAATTCCAGAAGAAGCCACCTGCAGAAAACATGACACTTACTTTCTTAGTTAAACAAAGTAGCAGCATGGTGACTAAAATCAAGTCTACCATCCCCTTCCCATCTACCCAATACCTTGCACATGCAAAAATGGGCAGCCATTTTATGCCACATATGGCAACTCTGGTGGCATCCATTTTTTATCAATCCACAAAGCCCTCATTTCATATCACTTTCATAACAGTCTTGGACTTTAAGTGAAATTTAAAGCTATTGGGTCTCTAGAAATAAAAGAACATTTTAACCTGAAACTGAATTGACTGTAAAATGATGCCACTGGCCTCTCCTCTCTATCGCAACAATAACTATGCCCAAGCATATAAAACAGCTCAGATAAAATGAAAACCTAATTAAAAGATTTATGCTCCAAATAATGATTCAAAAGAATAAAGCTTTTAACAATCACATGATGAGCCCATTTGAAAATAGTATGAGGTCTACCAATCTTCAGTTGTTCAGGAGATATAACAAAGAAGAAGCTCTCAGAAGCCTCTGGAATTCTATATTGATAACCTAGTATTCCTGCTTGGGGAGTTCTCAGAATCTGGCATTTTTGCAAGTGCTCAGTTTGAGTTGGCCAGAGCTCAAACACCCACTGTGATCTGAGGGGGCTAAGGGAATACTTGTTCTGCATCTAGTAACTCTCAGATCATCACATATTTTCATTCTATCAATCATTTTAAAGTACCTACTATGTGCTAGGTTTATTCTGACCACTTGTTAGAAGTGCAAATATACTCACAGAAATCAATTTGTACAAACCTGAAGTTTTAAATGTGACAAATGAATAAATTTTTGATATTATTTTCCTTTTTCTCCCTTTAAAATCCAGGTATATTTCATAAAACAATGTGTGCTATAAATTTCCACTTAGATCATTAAAATATTGTTGGGTTTTGGAAATTAGGGGAGAAGGGAATATTTCACAAATCTTTGAAGAGCTCAGCTTATTTTTTTCTCTTCAGAATAAAGGAAGTCACATTTTGCCAAATATAAACATACATAAACCCCAAAGATAAAATTTATTTAAAATCCACAAGTCTCAGTGGTTGCCAAACTCAGAAAAATGAATTTCTTGTCCAAAGGTAAAACAGTCCGTGGGCGTGGTGATTTGTAAACGATCTCTTTTAAGCTTGAGAAACAGATCCTTTGCCTCTTTGTCATTGAGTCACTGATTTTAAGTCATCAATAGCATTAATCCATACCAGCCTGGGGACCTATTAAAAATGACTCTGAAGACAGTGTGAAGCAAGTGTTTATCATGAGACCACAGTGTTATTATCAGGGAGACATTCTCACCTGTATTTTTCATGGCATTCTATTTGTGATCCCCTGCAATGCTGCAATTTCCCTTTTCCTTACCATAGTTGCTTGCTGCTTTGGGTGGGGCCTGAGCCCCCAGATTTGCTTCAACCAAAGTGTGGTTCCCTTTTGGAGCCCAGTGTAAGCTAATAAAACCCGAATTTGCTGATGAGTAAAAAGGAAAAGTATGCTATGGGTTAAAATAATACAAGAGTCTATTTTTTCCGCTGTGTTGTGATCCATAGAAATCACCCTGAGCCTTTTCCCTTTCTTCTCTGCCTGGGAAGCCAATTGCTTTGATTGCAGTGATATGAGCTAGCTAAAATGACTTGCCCTTGCTTGTGAGGCAAATGGAACATGCTAATAGAACTTATCGCATTACCCGATGCAAAAGTGCCATAGCTCATTACTTTAAGATAAAAGGATATCATTGCAGACGGCAAGCAGAATTGACTTTCTGAGGCCCGACTTGATGATGATTTAATCAACTGCTCTCTTTCACTTCTCATCTCTGTGCCTGTCGGTTTCACAGGTGCCGTTAAATGAGACACTCAGAAAGTGAGCGGAGGGAAAGAAATTGCTGTCATTACTTTTCAAGAAAGGAGGTATGCAAATTTTCGACAGAAAGATTGCGTTCATAATGGGCCTGGTAAAATACAAGGATCATGCTTGACAGGTGAGGGCAAGCCATTTGTATGTCCTTAAAGCAGAGCAACCATCCTCGTTTAGAAATGTGCTCGGTAAGAGAAACTACAAATGAGAGGCCTGGCAGGGCCAGGTGAGAGGCAGGGCAGAATCACAGATAGTTGGTTCACGCTGGTACCTCTTAAAGGAAAGGGAGCATGCTTAAGACTCAGGAAGCCAAAGCCAGATAGAGCAGGTAACGGCAGTTCTCAGTCTAAACCAAAATGCCAGCAAGCTATTGTTCTCCTCCATGTGGAACTGTGGAGCCAGGCTGCCTAGGTTCAAATCCTGACTCTATTGCCTGGACTGTGAGACCACTGGCAAGTACCTTTATCTCTCTGTGCCTCAGTTTCATCATCTGTCAAAGGGGTCTACTAACAGTTATCTACCTCATAGTGTTGTCAAGAGCATAAATTGAGTTAATAAATCTACAAAGTAAGATACATACAAGCACATGTATAAAAACACAAAAATGTTTAGAACAGGGCTGCACAAACAGGAAGCACTCAGAAGATGTTAGAAATCATTCCTTCATGTGTTTCTTCTTCAGCAAAGACTATCTTTAAGGTTCAGCACCTGTAGGTCAGTGGGTAAGGTGCCAGCCATATACACTCGGGCTGACAGGGTTGAACCGAGCCCAGGCCTGCCAAACAACGAAAACTACAACAACAAAATAGCCGGGTGTTGTGACGGATGCCTGTAGTCCCAGCTACTCGGGAGGCTGAGGCAAGAGAATTGCTTAAGCCCAGGAGTTTGAGGTTGCTGTGAGCTGTGATGCCACAGCACTCTACTGAGGGTGACATAGTGAGACTCTGTCTCAAAAAAACAAAACAAACAAAAAAACACACTATCTTTAAGTGTGTGAGAGCCAGGTGCTGGGTATCTACCCAGCTCTAGTGTAGAGAATGGAGTCTTTTATTGATTTCACATACACAAGACTTGCTTCCCAGGCAGATGATGAGCTCCACAAAGAGCACAGTTTGGTAGCACCTGGAACCATTACAGGGCCTAGTTCCGTCTTGAGGTCCCTCTAAAATGATTAATACTGACTTGACGATTTATGGATTCCTCCTCCTTCACTGCTTCCACTCATTCCACTTATCTGGGACTGCCTGTGGGGCTCCTAGCCCTTTGAGGAATCTCCTTGTAGAACAGGAAGGGTTTGTATTCAGCTGGGGAATCACAGTGTGTCTTAGCCTAGGGAAGGAATGGTGCAGCCAGCAGGAAAAGTCTGGCTTGAATCACCTTCAGGAACAAAGAATGAATTTGAATAGATTAAATGATCACAGTAGTATGAACAGAGGTGTTTTTTCATCCACTTTGCCTTCAGTAGGTAATTGTTCTATTTTCTCCAACACTCAAAGTAAAAGCATCTTTCTTAAAGTGCCTGTAACTCTGAGTTCTTTTCTCCCAGATAATGAGGCTGCTGAAAACCATTCCTCCTTCCCCCTCCTAAGGTTGTAAGGTACTGAATGTAGCTCTTGCTTTCCACGCAAAGTGGCACCTATATGATTCAATTCCCTGCAAAAGGGACAATGTCCATCTCAAGGGATATCCACAGTAGCATGGCAGCCCTGAACCAGGAAAAGCCTGGCTCCTTGGGTACATCTCACATCTCTGTAACATTGCTCTTTAGGGGAGGAATCTGCCACAAGAGTGATCACAGTGTGGTTTTTTCCTCTTAGAAATGCCATTCAACAGCTGGCGTTGATCAAGAAAAGAATCCCAACAGTAGCCTTGGAAGGGAACACCTTCCGTTTTAGAAATGAGAAGTTAAGGCTTTGGAGGGCAGCAACCCTCCAACCATTCACTGGGTTCAATCCCAACCATTCACTGGGTACTTGAATACAGTTCTGTCCTCCAAAGTTCACGTTCTTAGCCAGTATAACATAACACCTCACTCTCATGTGCTATAAAAGAAACTACTTGAAAAAATATTTTCTTGACTGATTGTTTGGTGGAAGATAGCAGAAAGCTAAAACTGAAAAGAGGCTGCAGTGACTATTAGCAGAAGTGAATGCATCCAGTCAGCCATATTTCCAGTCCACAGAAGATAATTCTCCCTTAAGAGGAGGGACCAAGCACCACCTGACACATGGCAAATACTCACTCAGTCTGAGGCTGAGTTAGGTTGCTATTCTGACCTAGAGACACTTAGTCAACATGCACTGCTGGGAAAGGTATTTGAAATGTTGGAGCCCTTTTTAAACCTGCAAATGGGAATCATCACCACTCTACAGGATTTTTTGTGAGAATTAAATGAGTTCAAACATGAGAAAGCAGCCGGAAGGAAATACCAATAGTTGTATTTTTTTAAGTCTTTCCAGAAAAAATGTGCTCTATCATACAGTAAAATTTGTTAACTTAATAGTTATTTAACTGTTGGGTTGTATCAGTGTACCATTTTGTGGCCAGAGGGGAAATCATATTCTGCGAGGATTTCTGCTTGCTAGTTATGTGAGGACTTGCTACTATGCTACACAAAAACAGAAACAGGCTGGGTATGGTGGCTTATGCCTATAATCCTGACACTTTGGGAGGCCAAGGCAGAAGGATGGCTTGAGGCCACGAGTTTGAGACCAACCTAGGCAACACAGAGACCCTATCTCTACAAAATATTAAAAAATTAACCAAGTATGGTGGCACATGCCTGTAGTACTAGCTACTCAGGAAGCTGAGGCAATAGGATCACTTGAACCCTAGAGTTCGAGATGGCATGCAGAGCTATGACTGCAGCCAGTGTGAGTGGGCTTCTGTTTAAAAATAAATAAAATAAAACCAGAAACAACCCAAATGTCCAAAACCAGAAACTATCATTTCCTCTTAAAGAATATAACAGGAATCTTCCCAATAATTAATAGCTTTATTTCACTGATAAAATACTCAACAAAGCAAGATTCTTTAGAATTCAATTTTTGAGTGTTCCTTTAGGTTTCTGACGCACAGTTTGGGGGTTATATGTACTTTGAATTTATTCTTCAAACAGTGGTCAATAACCTATGTATGGGGACTAAACTACAAATGTACAGATAGAAGATTTAGAGTCTAAACTTGTAAGTTACGCATAGTGCAGTAATGACTTAATGGGCTTTAACATTATTAATGTGTTCATCCAAATGTGAATTGAAAAAATAAACAGACAAATAGAATGAGTATCAAAAACAACAGCTAGGCACCCTGGCTCACACCTGTAATCTCAGCACTTTGGGAAGCCAAGTTACTAGGCCAAGAGTTTGAGACCAGTTAAAGCAACAAAGTAAGACCCCTGACTCTACCAAAAATAAAAAAATTAGCTGGGTATAGTGGCATATGCCTATAGTTCCACGGTGTCAGGTGGCTGAAGCAGGAGTGCTTGAGCCCAGGAGTTTGAGGATACAGTGAGCTATGATGATGCCACTGCACTCCACCCGAGGTGACAGAATGAGACCCTATCTAAAAAAAAAAATTGTCCAGAGGTTTGGAATTTGTCGAGAGGTTCTGATCAATCAGAATTAGTAGATACTTAGCCCTTTACATGTAAATTATTTATATGCAAGGTGATTTAAGGATTGATCTAATAAAATCAACTAACAGAGTAACCTTGGGAAGAGATAAAACTTCCTAGAGCAGTGGTTCTCAATCTTCCTAATGCTGCGGCCCTTTAATACAGTTCCTGTGGGTTGCGACCCACAGGTTGAGAACCACGTCCTAGAGGTAACTGTAAAAATGGGGATCAGCTGAGGGAGTATAACTAAAGTACCTGGCACTCAGTAGGCACTTCAGAGTCCAATAGACTACTTCTACCTTTTTTGGAACACATGGAAACATCTGTTTCCTCTTCCATATGAAACCTTTCCAGTGCTCTGCTTTCTCCAGCTATGTTTTAGCTGTTGGTTTGTAGCAGTTCTAACACTGTTGGTCAGTTTCCCTGAATATATCTCAGAGTTTATTCATATCCTTCTCCACCTGAACCTAGCACCTAGTAGGTGCTCCATAAATATGTATGAAAGAATAAATTAATAAATTATAATTGCAAAATACATGAGGGTAAAGTATCATGGAAAATATCTAATTGAGGAGATCAAGAAATATACAGTGGTTGATGGACGGGAGTAGGTAGCTGTGTGTAGAGAAAGACGTGGACATAATTTTGAGATGAAAGTAAATCCTAAGAAAATAACACCACACACTTGAAATAATCAGATAGATTTATTAACTCTTTTAAGATTTTCCCTTTAACTGACTCAGTTCAACTCAAATAAAGCAACTGGAATTGAACAGGAAAGGGGAAAATAGTGCTGTTATGCTGCTAAGACATAATGGCCACACTATCAGCTTCTCACCAACCAGACACTTTTTACAGTAAAAAGCCTGGCTAAAGGAAGATAAACATGGCTTGAGACAATGGAAGGTGGTTCAAGAAGACCCAAAGACATTTTGAATTACCATTCCATAGGGTTCCAAAGCTGATTCCGTTTTCTCCTTCTTTTTGTTGGGTTATCTGCCATGACTGGGATTTTAAATTAAATTGGACCCAACAACAGCCTTTATTTTAGGATGGCTTGAAACCTAGTTAGTCTTCTATGTCATAAATAAGGGAGAGTAGGATGACTATAAATTGTCTACAAGAAAATACAAATTGCCAACATAAAAACACCCACTGGTCTGCCAGTTTCAAGTTTCCTGTTTTGACATACTATATGTAGTAATTTGGTATCCACAATCTCTTATTAGAAAATAAATGTGCTATTTTTCTGAATGCTGCAATTACAATAATTGAATTTAAAATGGGGATTGAGTTTCTCTATTTGGAGGAAAAGAATAATTGTGTATTTCTGATTAAAATCAAGGGGACTGAAAAGAGGTTGTACAAATTCCAGCTTCAGTCTCCCTGAGTGACTCCTCGTCAAGCAGAAAAGCAGTTAGCCAGAGAAAAGACAAATTCAAATGTGGAGAAACGGACCAGCGCCTCAGCAGCAGGCACTGTCTTTGGCCTCATTTGCTTTGTCTCCTGGCCTTCAGTCACAACACCCCTGTGACAGAAGCAATCAGAGCACCATGGTATTGTAACATTTTAAATGGCAGCCATGCTGGAGTTCCCCACTGTGTCAAAAATTAAGAGTTAAAATGCAAGGAAAACAAACATCTCTTTGTGTTGAAAATGCTTGTCCGCTTTTAGATTGCCAACATTTGGAGTAGTTTTTATTTTTCCACTACAGGCCCTCTTTTCTGGGTAGGAGAGATGTTAATGGCAGAAGGGGTGAGAAAAGACCTAACGCTATTACTATTTTCTAAATATTCTCTTTTGTTTTACCAAAAAATTATGTTAAAAGCCACTTTTAAGGTTCAGATGCAGGAAAGAAAAAGGAATGGAGAAAGGGCTGTCTTGCCTTTCTTATGCATTTTAATTTTATTTTTGAAGGTATCATTGAGTCTTCTGAAACCCCTATTTATCTACACACGGAGGTGAAATTTAGTCTCACGATTCCTCCTAACTGTTCATTAAAACATAGCCTCCTAAGAAAAGATAACATTTTTCTAGCACAAAGTGAGCCATGGATTGTCTCTTTACAATGTTGCTTACTATTTTATTTTAGTGGCATCAATGAAATAAATATAATTGGTATCAGTAAACAAACATGTATATTTTGATATTCAATACAAATATCAAACACAGCAGAACCTCTATAAGTTGACCATCCAAGGGACTATTTCAAACTGGTCAACGTAAGGAACTAGGCCTACTGTATTGACACATACATGTGGTCCCTGTCCAGTCCATGAAAATTAGGTCAACTTAAGCAGGTGGTTGACTATGGAGGTTCTACTGTATCTATACCTGTGAAACTATCACCATGATCAAGACAGTGAACATATCTATCACCTTCCAAAGTTTCCTTGTGTTCCTCGGTTTATCCCTCCCGCAAGTCCCCCCTATACTGTCCAGACCCCATCCCCCAATTGCTGACATGCTTTCTGTTACATATTACTTTGCATCTTCTAAAACTTTCTATAGATTAAACTATACAGTATGTACACTATTGGTCTGATTTCTACCCTTCACTGTTTACTATTTTGACAACTAATTAAAGAGGAGACTCCTAGCTCCAAGGCAGAAAGAAACCTTCAGAGGCTGCCTTGGCCAGGGTTATTATCATTCCCCCAGGAATAGAACCGATTACTCGGTCTTACTTTATT